>LYUA01003591.1:184160-199479 GCA_002093875.1 Calopteryx splendens
CAGTGAATGACATTCGAGGAATTTTCAACATACACGGTTTTCGACTTACACAGAAATTTACGGAACGAATTAACCGTCTAAGTCGGGGACTTACTGTACCATTTTTTGGGTACCAGATCACCCTGGGAAATCACAGGCAGTACAGGGAAAGGAACTGGCCCCCCTACCCTGACGTATGAATTTCACATGTCATTGGGCTTAGTCTACCCTCACCTGCCAAACTGACCTTCGGGTTGATTACTTTAATTTATTTAAGGTAAGTCACATATTACAGCAATTTTTATTTTAAATTTCAGCTAGGGTTTGGTGATTGGTTTGTTAGGATGGAGCCCAGTAGAGCGCACTACTGAGTCACTAGCTGTTCCCAGGGGGGAGCTACCCCTGTAAGGAACATATGCCCCTTAGCACAATGACTAGAATCTACCATTCGTTATTTAATGTCTGGTACACAGCCTTTAGCTGTTTTTCAAGTCCACATATTGCACATACCATATGTTTGAATTCTAATTTATCTTTCATAATAATTAACAAAATAAAATACCTCATTAAAAATGGGAGGTTATATCAGCTGCAAAGTCTTCCACAACTGTCTCCTGTGATTTCAGCGTGAACAAATGAGTAGGTTGTGTGATTGCGTGAATACCTCCATGGCAACAGAAATTACACAATCACACCACCAAAATCACAATTTTTACCAGGTATTTTGACGGCTGTAAAAGCCCTGGACAATGAACAAGCAGTCAACTGGTCACCACCCGGTTCAAGGGCACCCTCACACAAAGTTTTGAAAGAAAAAATTAATAATACCATATAAAAGGTCATTACATACTTGCTATGCTTAATAAAAACATAACTTATGTCCTATTTTACACCTTGGTTCATCACCATCTCAAATTTCAAAACATTTCACCCAACAGTTATCCATTTATGCATTATTATTATGCATATATATACATTATTACAACCACGAAAGTCGGCTGCGAAGCACCAACAATATAATCACTTAAGTTTTCCAACATTGAAATTAGTCCTAACATCAAAAATATGCCTGTGTGTGCACCTAACCCCTTGAATATTGATTCTGAATGATTTGAAAAACTGATTGTTTCAAAATTGATAATAACGAGTGCGGAAGAATCTGCGGTCCACTGCCACCACAAGTCATTGTTGCAAAGGCACGGCTCTTAGGCAACCCGCACAACCAGAATAAGATTTATTCATTCAAGGATTCAAATAAAATATCGAATCCGAAGATTCGGTAGGACATGACTGAATCCTTGAATCCAGACTTCGTCTCTACTTGTTATCATTTTACTTGGATTGAAAGAATCTATGTGGCAACATCTGTTTCATTCAAATCGACTGTGGCATGTTCTTGCTAATGGGCATCAAACTCAAGGTCGGATAAATTCTGCACAGAGTAATAGTTAGGTCATTGAGCATGATTCAAATTAATTGAGATCAATTTAAATTTTAAGTTTTTAAACAAGAAAAAACAGGCCTTGCCCATAAAAATAATAATTAGCATTAGCACAGGTGAAAATAGTAGCTAAATGAACCAAATGGACACCATAGAAATCATGTATGCAAACACCCTACTTCTAAGACTGCATTCATACTTACTTCATCTCATATGATTGTTTCAATTAATAAGTAATGTATAACACATTGATCTAATACGGAATATGAAGTAGGCTGGTATTACAGTTGCACACTGATATACATTTGGCATTTGTTTTCTCATAGGTCTGCAAGTTCATGACATTGATAAGAATGCAAAAATAACCAATATTTCAAAGAAACTGCAGGAAATACCCTGACAGTACCTTAAAAGGAGTTACCCGCTACTCTGCATACCTATGAGAAAAATTCAGTGTAAAAATCATTCGCCTGAACCTGGTCCCGGTTCAAGCGAATGATTTTTACATTGTGAATTTTTTGCATATGTATGCACAATATTCCAAACCAACCTTTTGGTGAATATTGGTATTTTTGGATGTTTAGAGCCCCAGACCTTAAATTTAATCAATTTTATGATGCTAGTTGTAGACTGAAGCAATAACGACATTTTTTTGTAAGAGCTACTTAACAAAGGGATGAACTAATAAACAAAATTAGCAATGTTGTCACAAATGAAATACTTGCAATGAGGCCTACATCTCATATTGCACATGACAATGTGAATGCATTTGACTGTGAATGACAGATGAAAAAGGAATCAGATGAGTCAGGAAAAAAATCAAGAGCTTTTATGGAGAAGGCAAGCTTCTGCACCACTGAATTCTCAGTTAAAGGAGTTCAATTGTATTTCATTTTTTAGAATAATATTTTTGATAGCATGTGATATTAAAATCTTAACAAAAATAGGAATTTCACAAAAAAAAAACAAATGAAATTATTCAAATTTCTGAATTTATATATATAATTTTATATTGATCAAACACTCAAAGTGCATGAAAATGAACAAACACTACATCCACAAAATCTACTTCTTTACCATTATACAAGAGTTAACAAAATCACCGCTTATAAAATACTTTGCAAGCTTGTTAAGCAATACTTCTAAACTTACATTACATGTATTCATTCATGGAGTCATATACTGGGAAAGTTTTAATTATGTTCACAGAACACATCAAAGTCTAGTGATTTAAACGTAATAACTTAAATTTCTCCATAAAATACGAAAACCTTTCTGGCCATATGAAATCTGAAAGGATTCTTAGTAAAAAGAAATGTGACAAAAATATTGACTGTGTATTGAGAATTCAATACACTCCCCAAATAAGCTTGTAACACAGACTTTTTACTCAAATCCATTAAAACTGGTTTCATAATTGCACCACTTGACATAAGTCCCAAAAATATGTGTAATGTCCTTAAATTGGACAGTATAAGTCTCACAGGTAAGGAATAGTGCACAAACATGGTGAACAAATACACCATTATGTCTCTTATGTTAAAATTGTTTCCTTTTAAAGCAGGAAGTTTGGCAGTAAGTCATGGAACAAATTCATCCAATTGAAATCAGCACTCCACAAACGTACATTCTTACATACTAATAGCCAACCACAATTACATCATACCATTAAACCCTCTTTTACAGCAGATTAAACCCTCCTCTAAGCAACCCAAAAAAACTACAGGTCGCTTCCATCAACAATATTTGTTTACTTCAGAATTCTACTTCGTAATCAATCCTTTGTCCACCATTAAAAAAGTGTCCTCTCCCTTTCCATCAACTACTTTACACCCGCAAAATTTCTAGAGCCTTATTGTAGCAAATGGCAATCCAATCAGGCTGAGTGGCTCCCCATTGGATCTGGTTAATCTCCCCCTCTGCTGCAGTGTATGCAAGGATCGGATCTTCAATGGCCCTAGGCATTTGCTGAATATCCCATATAAGAGCTTGGTGGTCATCTCCTGAAACCATCAAAGAATTTCATTTTATGCAACCCATCATTAAGACACTTAACTTTCATTGGAAACGGGCACTGTTTCCCATTCCTCAAAAAACAAAGTGGTAAACAATACAGATTCCTATGTGATGCGGTCGAATCATTACATAATAGTATAAGTGAAAACACCAGCAATTTTCCACTCGGTAAAACTTTTAATTATGACTAGTTTTGGTGCACTACACCATTTTCAAGTGAGCTTTTATACTTCGGCACAAATATATATATACTGAAACAAGGGGGATGGAGGGCAGGGAGGGGGCCAATTGAGACAGGTCACACGTAAGATGCTCGAGAGACAAGGGGGTGGAACAAGCCAAAGTCGTTATGATAGGAAAAACCTCGGTAAGGCATGGGCGGAGGGGAATAAGAGAATGGTGGAACGGAATGTCCACTGGGCTGTATATATGGCAGGAAAGAAAGGAAGGAGCGAGAAGCCATAAAAACATTGCTTCCCACCCACACGTGGCCTTTAAGACCAGGAATGGAAGAGACCGTGTGAAACACGGTATTTCTTGGCAGCGGCAGAAGACCGATCATCAAGGACACACCACATGTACAACCCACTGGACCACCACTCTCTTCCTTCCTCACCCCCTTCCCCCACCATGCCTTACCCAGGTGTTTCCTAATGGCTTGGCTTGTTCCACCCTCTTCTCTCACCCACACCCCGCCTCAATTGGTCCCCCTCCCTGCTCTCCAAATTGAAATTTGGAAGCTTTCTTGATAATGGTGTAGTACACCAAAAATAATGCCATTAAAAAAATTTTACTACGTAGAAAATTGCTTGTGTTTTCACTTTTACTACAATGCAATGATCTTAAGAAACAAGGGTTTGAATCAAGACTGCTTCTAAAATAGGGACACTATTTTGTAAAAATATAGCCAAAAAATCCTTAAATGATGAACTTATTCATTCATTTACCACCACTTGTTCCAATTAGCACACTTGTAATTTTATGACTTCATTCAAACTACTATTTTATGATTCACTTGCATAAGCAATAACTTTATTGTCAATGATAATATTTGGTTCTTTAAAGAATTATAAATGAGATAATGTTAAATAGTTAGTTACAAGGATATTGTAGTTCCCTTGTAGTTCTTTGACACAACCAGGCAGCCGGATGTCTCTCAACTCCACTTAATACAGAAGCAAAGTATCAGGAAAGGTGAATCACAAAAAAGAAATTCATGCAACCAAAATACTTTTACAATATCCTGGCATTAAATTGGACTTGATGGATTTGAATAAATTGTGAACAAACCTGCAGTACATATGTGGCAGGACGAATGTGGAGCCCATGCAATTCCATTCACACAGGCTCTGTGATTGTTCAGCCTTGCAACTGGAGTGCAAGGAACTCGAACATCAAGGATGATAACCTAAAATAAAAAGCCGAGTTAACATTGGCTTAAAGACCACAAGGTCCATTAAAATGACTAAAGAAATAATGGAATGAGATTCAGAGTCAAGATTCAAACATTATTTGGGACTATGAATGTGGCATAATTCGAAGCCATGAGATGGAGTTTGCGAATAAACTCTTTTTACAAACCTGCCAACTACAAATTTAGTCCCATTTGGAATATACCAGCCTATAACAATCACAATTATGCAGGTCACAGATAGCTCACGGCACCTGCCACAAGGGCCAGTTTAGCATTAAATTCCTGGGGGATCCTCAGTAGTTTATTTTTCAAAATCAAGAGAAGTAATGCTTTCTACCTCTCACAATTATGGATGTGGTGTGCATTTAAGTTTGGTCACTTTCAAATATTGGGAACCCATGCTCAAAGGGGCATATGTAGCTCCAAATTAAATACACTACTTTTCAGATGCTGAAAACTTGATTCTTCAGTACAATGCAATTTTGGAGCTATCATGAGTCAAAGCATGTGCATCTAGAGTAATGCTGACTTTGTTGTCTACCACCCATGGATTAAAACTGATTCACATTGCAAATACATTTGTTGCACATTCAAAAATGCCTAGCCCATTGTTGCCAACTGCTGCCACCACCAGCTCGTTGAGGGTATGGGGCTCTCAAGTCTTGGTGGAGAAGTACCTCTCTCAAGCTGTTGCCTTGGTGGGCAGTGGTGGCATACTAAGAGAGGTTTGAACTGCATGGGATATCTTGAAAATGTGAAGAGACATGCAATAACCAACAAAGTTTTACCCCTATAGGATTTCACATTTGTATTTTAAATAAGAATCGAATTATAAACATCTGAATTCACATAGTTAAGATGCACTTGGGACCCTTGGGGCATGGGTTCCAAATGTCGGAGAGTGACTATGCATGAATACCACATCCATTATTTTGAGAGGGCAAAAACATTACTTTTCTCAATTTTTAAACATAAGCACCACCCTAATCCTCAGCTGAAGTCCATTTTAAGAGCTTTTCAGTACAAACTACTGTAATGCTATTAAGTGACATGTGATGCATACTTGCTGAACATATTAAGGCATAAATTAGTTTATCCCATTAGCAATGAAAAATTTCTCACCATAGTGTGAAAATCACTCAAAAATCATTCATCTAGTACCGTTGGGATCCTTCTTGGGTCCTCTTCTTCTATGGTAAACAAATGACATACCCCTCAATTTGAAGTAAACTTCTGTTTTATACACAATTGACACCACACTTTTATAGACACAAGAATTAGAAGGAAACCTAAATAATAGCATAAGTGATGCCAAGCATGCCAAATTAATGGTTTCGAGAAATGAATTGTCTGTAAATTACTATAAAACCAATGAGATTTCTCTTGGGTTAAGAGAAGTAAATAATCTGAGCATTTCCATAAAACTTTTAGCCTTTCACCGGGATACAAAGCTATCTTGGGCTAGCTATTTAAACAATATATGGACAAAACTAAGCAGGGTTTTATATCTAATTAGAAAAATAAGATCAATTGGATCATCAGAGGTATACTTATGAGTGTGTATAATGCCTACTTTCAAAGGCAAATTAATTATGGTAAAATGTTGTGGGAGCATTCTAGCAGCACAAAAATGTGATTAGGGCTAAGAAAAAAGAGATCAGGGCTCTTTGGCTTAAAAAAGATGAGGAGTAAGCCTTTCTCTATAAAAACTAGACAAATGACAGTTTATTCTCTCTATGTTCTAGAAGTACTTTCTTTGAAAAGAGAAAAGGAAATCATTCAACTGTGCCAATTAGAGCAGACAATCATAATCATGATACCCATAACAAAGAAGGATTTGATGTACCATTTTGTAAAATTGAAAAAACAGAGAAAAACTTCAATGCAATGGGTTTCAAAATATTGAAAAGATTCTGATGAGGCTACAGTAGCAAGTGATGTCAGTTTTAAAAAGACATTAAAAGGTGGGAACAGTTGTACCCATTATATAGTAGGTATATATGAATTTTTTAGCTCAGACACACTGGGACTGTCTTCTCATGATTTTTTACACCAGTGGCATTATCAAATTAATAAAAAATGAATATCATACACAAAATCCACTTGAAATAGTGAAAAAAGTCATTTTAGCATAAGGAAAAAATATATATTAGGGACAAAATTATGGCAAAAAAGCATTATATTATTGACCTGCCTGGTCAATTTTATACTTTAGAACAACATTTTCTAAGCATTCATTTATCATTTCATTTTATTCATATATCAATTTCATCTCTGTGAAATCATTCTTTGCCATTCAGCTTGGAACTGGACTAGTAGGAAACACACAAACCAGGTAACTCAAGTTTAAAGGTTTGAATTGCAACCACTGCAGTGAAAATGATTTTAGAGGCAAGTAATTCATTAAGTCAAATGATCCAACTAACATAAAGGAAAGCTTTTACAATCTGGTCTCCATTCCTCACAAAAACTAAGAGAAATATTATTTATGTGTGTGTGTTCCCTTTAAGATGCTGTCAGCAGCAAAGGTCTGAGAAACTGTGAACCATTCAAGATTTCATCGAGGCCTGGATTTGAGCTCTTGGGCTACTCCATTTTCTTTAAACCCATTAACTATAGAGATAATTTGTGGATGCTTAAACCTGTAGTCTTTTCATAGCAATCCAAAATACTTGCTTACAGTTGTGATGATGATATCAGATTTCTCACTGAACACTCTTCATAAATGATGTTGCCAATAACATTTTTTAAACTACAACCATTAGCATGCAGTGAAATTTTTAACATCTATAAAACTGCAAATTTGCATTTGCTTATTATCTTTGCTCATGAAAAATTGCCATTCATAAGAGATAAAGAAAAAAGAGAAAATATTCTTCAGCATTGTGGTGGCTTGAAGTATTTCTCTAGTCAGGTTTGTTAATGTATACTTTTAAACTTCATTATTTTATACATGGAGTGGAGTTATTCTTTGCTGTCATGGGTGAAATGCTAGGCTTTTATGAAATAGTTTTTTTGGATTTTGCCCATGAATTATAAAGCTTTTCTCAACCCTAGGTGTTGCTTATAAAGAATACCACACCAGAATTATATATAATTAAATAACCTGCAGGTTCTAAATCAGAGTCAGAATGGCCCTTCTTTGATAACTCCTATGTTTATCAAGTCTAGTCTATCATGTCTACCACCCACTTTATCATCATGAGACTACAAATATGAAGCATAAAATGGCATGGCAACTGAAAATTCAATACATACTTCACATGCATCCATAGCAACAGTAGCTAAATAATTAGGGTCTTGTTTATTCCATGCTAGTCGAAGCAATGGAGTATGCTGTGGATCTTCATAAATAATTGTGGAATGCTCCAAATGTCGCAGATCAAACATCCGAACAGATCCATCAGCACCTAGGAACGGAAGAATATTTTATATGAAGAGATTTCCTTCCAAAACAATAGTATACACCACATAAAATGTCACATAAATATACTCACCAACAGATGCAAACATGTCTCTACCTCCCCCCGCTCGACTAAATGCAATGTCATACACTTCCTTGTCATGGGCAATGAGCTGTGTTTTGACATGACCTGTGACTAAATTAACTCGACCTAATGCCTTAAAAAAGAAAATAAAACCATTATCCATCAATTTCAAGTAGCATATGGCTTCATTAAACTTCATGACACTAAATGACTTACCTGCCCAGTCTCCAAACCCCATATTGTACAAGTCGTGTCAATACTTGAGGTACCAATCAAATTTGGATCGACTTCATTCCAGTCAAATGAAGTCAACGGGGCACAGAAGTCAGAATTTTTATTCTAAAAAAAAGCAGAAAAAGGAAGTTACTTGATACACATCATAAACATATTTATGTAATGGAAAATAATAAATGACCAATATGTAACAGTTGAGTAAAAGATTATCAGGTGAAGTTACATTACAATTTTATGGACAAAAATATTTTATACACACGTCTCAAAAGTTGATAGAAACCACTACTGTAGAATAAGTGATAGATAGAGAAGAGCTTGAGTCATTCAGTAGGATGTACACTTTCATTTACTGAACAGTGATGAATTTTTGTAACCACAACATTGGAATTATATGAGCATAAAATCTCATTGGTCTCAATCTTCTCAATCACAATAGGTTCAAAATCATTATGTGAAGCTTAAATTACTGCTACTAACAACTTACTGACATGCGTAGATTGATAGCATCCTTTATATATTTCCTTGGTGCAAGGAAATATGCAAAAATATTTCAAGAGGCAAAACCTTTCTACAAACAGGTGTTCATGCCTATTCCTCCAATGCAAAACTGCCACACAATACAAAGTTCTTTCAATGGCCTGGATCGTGGATAGTTGAGGCAGAGACCATGGTGAGAATAATGGTGGATGAGGTCTCTCTCTGTCTCCCCAGTAGGGATCTGATCAAGACGGAACTTCCCTTTAACATGCATGCATGCAAGGACATCTCATCTGACATAACAAAAAATGAAAGATTTTCTTGTTATGAATTGAGCATTATAAGTCTGTTTGTATATATTGTCATTTTGAGAGGAATTTTAAAGTGAAAGAGTACTATTGAGTAATCAGGTTGTCCAAAAAACCAAGGATTAAAAATTTTGGATAAAAAAAATATTCTTACAAATGCTATGGAAACAATGTCACCACTTAATGGAAATGTATTGAACCAAATATATGTTAGCCTTCATGTAAGTAATGTTACTCTTGCAGAAGCAGTTTCCATGCACAATAATATCATTCTTCTCAGGAGGTTATCAAACCACAGGGAAGATAAATATTTTTAAGCACCAACAGAAGAAGCCAAAGCATGAGTTTCAGTGCAATACCCTTAATACACTGTCCAGCAATATAGGCATAAATAGTTCATTTTCATTAACATCGCCTTAAATCTTGAGATTCAATTTTACTTGAATATTTGCTTTATTTACCTCTGCATTTGTTTGCACATGAAACAAATCTGAGACAATTTACCCAAATCAAGCCTCTGGAAGTGTAAATATATGTTCTCACTTTATTAAAATTTGACATTGCCTAAGATATGATAATGTATTATGTTCTTGGCAATGTCACAGGTGTTTAATGGTGTCTCCCCCAAAGCTTCTACTTATTTTCCAACTGTGGTAAATACACCAAGACATCAGTGAAAATGTGATATGCAATGAAATTCAAGGTGATAAGCATCACAGCATGAGAAATTTCTCATATCACTAAAAGGACTACTATTATTGCAAAGCCTTGTGCGGAAATCTCTGGCCTCACCAACACTAAAAGAGCTTAAGCAGTGGCTTCTGCTGAAAAAAATATGGGCATATCATTTATCAATATTCAGGGAGTAGTGTACCTGCACATTTTACACACACAGCTGCAAATGGAACATACTATAGGAATATACTGAAAATTATCCAAGATCACAATTCAAAGCAACAGGCTGGATGCTGAACCACGATAATGCATTGCTGAACATTACAAATGTTGTTACTGAACATCTTACAAAAACTAATGTAAAGTGTGTTTCACACCCTCTGTATAGTCCAGACCTAGTCCTATGCGACTGTCTCAAGGACTCCGTGGTCATCATCACACCAAATCCTTACACAGCTGAATCCACAGCAACAGAAAAGAAGACTTGGAAGAGGAACGCAAATTTTAAGAATAGGGACTTGGAATGTTAGGATGATGATGAGAACAGGAAAGTTAGAAAACAATGAACACAAGATGGAGAGAGGAAATATTGATACTCGAAGCTTGTTCGAGGTAAGATTGAAGGAAAGTGGGGATAATAGGAGTGATAGTTACAGATACAAACAAACAAAAAGGTAGGAAGAAGAATAGTAAATATAGAGCAGGTTAGTGATAGAATATTATCAAAAGAGATTAAAGCAGAACCAACGAACATGGTTTTAATTCATATTTACGTGCAGAAACAAAATCGAAGGGAGGTACAGGTAGTGAGTATGTATGAAAAACTAGAGGAAATGATTGAGGGTATTCCTAGAGGAAAGCATATGATAGTGATGGGGGACTGGTATGCGGTAGTGAGTGAAGAGAAAGATGGAAGGTAGGAGAGTACTGCTTAGGAATATGGAATGACCAAGTGGAAAAGACAACAGAATTGTGCAGGAGAAATGACTTTGTTATAACTAATACCAGGTTTAAACACCACAACAGACGACGGTACACATGGAAAATCATGGGGAACTCGGGGAGATATCAACTAGATATGTTTAGGCATAGATTTAGGAACAGCATCATCAATTCACAGTTCTCCTGAAGTGGATGCAGATTCGGACGATAATTTGGTACTAATGAAATGCAATGTACAATTAGAGAAGAATGGAAAGATGAAGGAGAAATTGGAATGTACAAGCATTCACTGGGACCAAAAGAAAGGAGTACCAGAACGCAGCAGAGAATGCTGAGTGATAACAGGAGTATGGTTGCAGAACAGGAAAAGTTGGAACAATTCAAAGAAGGGATGACGAAAGCTGCAAGCAAAACAATAAGAATGGTATACAGAAAAAGAATAAGAAAACCATAGATAACAGATGAGACAATTGGAAGAGAGAGGAGAGAAGGAAATGGATGAACATAAACACAAAATTAGGAAGGATGTACACATAGGTTAACAATAAATTAGGGCTAGAAACAAATAACTCAAAAGAAATGTGGTGGAAAGAGCAGTAGAATGGAGAGTTTACAGAGACAGTGTGAAATGGGTGCGCTGTACAGGTAAGCAAGGCACTGCCAGGGAATCACAGAGGAAAAGCCGTGAACAATATTAGAGATAAGGCAGGAAAAGTACTATTACAAGCAGAAGAGATTCAGTCATGATGGATAGAATATAAAGAAGAACTGCATGGTAAAGACATTAGGCCAGTGAACTAGGAGATAGAATGATATGATGTCAAAGAGGATAGCCTAGGCCCAGGCATACTAGATAGAGAAATAGAGAAGGCATTAAAGGAAATAAAACTGAACAAGTCTGTGGGGGTCAATAATATCCCAGCAGAATTACTGAAGAGTTTAGAAAAAACATGGAAGGAAGAGGTTTTAAAGGGTCATTCGCACCAATTATTAGGGCCATTACATTCTTATGTGGCCAGAGGTCCCACTCACAATGCAATTGCTTGACCTACTTCCGACTTTGGAGAACCCATTCCTAGTGAAAGCTATCACATATAATTGGGATTGCAGTGATATTGGAATGAATGAAAGTCACAAAGCAATGAAATCCATTATTTAACTCATGTACGAGTTCCTTTTAAAGGCTGAATAACACTGCTGAAATAAAATCAACGCGGAAATGGGAAACCGTGGAGCATATGCCCTACTTTCAGATGTTAGCCCTTCTATCTTCCACTTGCTCTCGAAAAAGGGGGAACCTCTCCTAGACATAGTTTTCATACAATAGCTGAAGTTTTGTATACCTCTGGGTGGTCCATATCAATATTGCGATAATGGATCAGCTGAACCCATATCTAGACACCCACAGGTTTTAGTGATTACAATAAGAGTATGCCAAGTTAAATTCATTCAGTGAAAAGGCATCTTTTCACTTAAATCACATACTATTATCAGTAGTAATCAACCATTGTACAAATGCAACAGATAATTTATTTTAGCCTAACCTATTTAATTTATTTGCCCATGATGCTTGGAATGCTTCAGCATAATATGTACAGAAACTATATTTTTCCAAAAGTAATGACATTTTCGGAGGGTTGGCTTAAATCCAGAGTTCGGTTCTATTTGGACAGATATGGTTAGTTTAACCGTGTACCTTTTATATGCTTGAATTTCATTTTTGTCATTCAATAAGCACTGTATGCCAAAACACATTCAGAGATGCCTGGATACCAGAGATAATTGGAGGTAAAAATTATCTCATTCTGTTTTGAATTATTTAATAATGCAGCTTCTTTAAAATTATTTAATTACACTTCATGCAAGAGTGAATACCAATTTCTAAAACATTATTTTCAAAATGAAACCATAACTAATACAAAAGCATATCAGCTCCACAACATATCCACAATGGTCTCTAATCATATGATTGATAAAGACTTGAAACTGCTGTGGAATCTGATCACAGGTTGATTAGCGGCAATGCCCCCTGAATGGTTTACTGTAATTGCTCAAGTATTGTTACTTATGTCAGGATGCCTGCAAAACCCTAGTTTGCCATGTAATTTTACTGTTTTTCAAAACATTTGAGTGAAACACCAGATTGCATAAATGAAAAATTATATATTTTTCCTTCAACCTCACATGATTTTGCCATAAAATTAATGAAAACGTGCCATTTCTCCCTTTCTAAGAGGGGAAAGTGAGATAATGTATCAAATTAATCTAAAACTGAAAGATATTGTAACAGTGAAATGAATTAAAAATCACAATCACATTGATTTTGGAGCTATGAAATACTGGGCGAAAAATGAAATCTCTTGCACCAAGTAACTATCTGGTAGTTACTAAAATGATTTTCTTTCGAAGCCCCTTTTATATGATAAAGGCAACCTAAAGATGTTTATTACCATATTCCCTTAACTCTAGTACTTGTATTAAGTTTATGTCCAGTTTATATTGTAATTTCATTGTGCAACCTTGGTAAATCAAGAATTTACTGAAACTCATGCTCATGAGATTTATCCGAATGTGAAGAATCTCTTTATTTTTATGCATGACAAAATTATACTTAACAAACAAAATGACAAGCACTAAAAGAGGCTGGGTCATTACGGCACTTAAGTTCTACATAATACATTCGCTCATATTGTTTTTACAATCAAAACTAATTAAAAAAAATATTAGTATACAAAATAATAGTAAAAATAAATAATGTATTTATGTAAGATCCAATGGTTCATATAAAGAAGGACTGAAGAAGAGTTTAGATGAATTATATCCACTGAAAGAGATCCCCCACTGCTATCTCTTCCCTTCGAGTGAGCCAAGTTACGACAATCCCACCTTGTCCCTTATGCTCATGAAATTCTTGCCTCTGTATGACCTAGTGCTCTAATGCCAAAACTATTTGTAT
The DNA here is from genome assembly GCA_002093875.1 of Calopteryx splendens. NCBI lineage: Eukaryota > Metazoa > Arthropoda > Insecta > Odonata > Calopterygidae > Calopteryx > Calopteryx splendens. The sequence goes on from LYUA01003591.1 coordinate 198,091, forward strand.
GTTTTTATCCAAATGCACCAGTCAAGTTACCTGCATACACTTGCCCTAAAACTGCTTTTACCAGTAGTTCACTGAGAAATAATTTAACAGTCCTCAACATCAACTCACATTGTTTAAAACACACTCCAGTCTTGTATCAGGCTCACCAGCTCGCCAAACTCTCAAATAATCCCCACTTGTGGCTAACAGGTCAGGAAATACACCTTTCTGCAGTGAGAAAATTTTACTGGTTTTAGCACAAATCAGATTTAACTCTTCCATCAATATAATTAATGCAGACTACACTAAACCACTCACACTGTCTGGAATCCACATAATTTTAGTTGTTGGATAAGGATGATCAAAAGTGCTTTTGGCACTGAACTCTGATGTATCTTCATCGAGGGAAACAATTTGTACTTTATTGTTGTACTCTTCTACGAAACTTCCAAGGGCAAGCCTAAAATATTAAATGCATGTGTTAGTTACATAAATAAGAAAAATCATACAAAACAAAAGGACAATGAACTTCACTGCCTCATAAGTGCTTTGATTATGGCATGGGAACGATTCTTTTGTACACATTTTTCAGTGAATGCGTACAAGATGAAGATATTGACAGATGGTAAATACATAGAAATGTTTTTCTTGTGAGATGATTAGCAAAATGTCCTAATTGCATAATACATATGATGATTCTAAGATAAATTCTATAGACAAATGTATAACTTCTTTTATTTTAAGGTTACCAAACATGACATTTATGATGCAGGTAAAATATATACTTTGAATATGCTTGAAATGACTGCAAATGCTTCCATTTTGCAAATTTTGACACTTCTTATCCACGTTCCATGTTTATACTACGAAAAGTATTATGAGCCTGTTTTAAGCAGTATAAATTTGTATTACCATTTAATGCAACTAGATTAAGTAATTTATTTCCTAAGGCAACTATTCGATAAAATTACATTAACACAGGACTTGTTTCATATAACCAGTCTTTAAGAAAGACACAACAACAACTGTACACTACGGGCTGTATTCAGAAACACCACTACAGTGGCCACTACCACTACATACGTCATCATACGTCGTCAATTGGCCGATGCAGAGAAGCCGAAACTACAAACGATATTCAGAGACGTTATGTAGTGGTAGTGCTCCTTCAACTAGCCCTACANNNATTCAGAGACGTTATGTAGTGGTAGTGCTCCTTCAACTAGCCCTACAAAGGGTAGGGTACCCAGATAGGCACTACACCCTACATAAACATGGTGGCCAAAGTTCGTCTGCTTTTCGCCTTGACAATATTATTGATGTTATATATCGCTTGATGCAAATTACGCTTTATAAAATCATACCGTTATGCACAGAAACATAGCAGAAATATTTTGATACCATCATGAA
>LYUA01003591.1:254694-267685 GCA_002093875.1 Calopteryx splendens
TTCCTCATTACTCTCTTCCGTCACCACTGGAGTGTCCGTTGTATCGTTGATAGAAACCGCCTCGTACAATTGCCTTCCTCATACCTTGCCTCATACAATTACCTTCCATGCAATACTGGAATGCTCCCAAGAGTTGCCTATACTGGAATTTTGAAACTTTAAGCCAATGGACACTAATAACAATTTCATGGTATTTAATGCTGTACAATTTTTAAAAATTAATTTCCCTCATGATTAAAGAATACCATATCTCTTGCAATACCTGAAATGCTGTATTCTTGCAAAAAATAATAAAATTAATATAAACATTACTCACCATGAGAGACAAGTGCTTTTTTCCGGAAAATCTAAACTTTAAAGAACTTCTCTTCATTTTGGCTTGTACTTTGTTTAGATGATTAAATTTTTTCTGAGTGTAATAGTTGGATCAGATTAACTCATAGAAATTCACCATTACATCCTCAAAGTTGTATTCATCCATCCACTACCTCAGTTCATTGCCTTATTTTTAAGCATCTAAAGTAGCAGCTGCCACAAAAAGAAGTATTGAAATATTTTAAGATTAGTCTTTACTGATTTTATACGTTTTTTTGTGCCTGCTATTCCGCTATGCAATATAAGTAACTGGAGAATTTTCAATTTCTTAGGCTACAGAATACCCATGAGCAGTATGGCTTCAGATTTGGAGCATATAAGACTTATTATTTTCAGTGAAATAGCTAAATTAATTGAATTTCATAAAGGAGGACCATCTAAATACTGATTAAGCCATATGTTTACAAGGACACAAGTGAAAATGTCTTTTTCTACCTATTTAATAATGAATTTTATAATCAACAGTTTTCTACCTTTTTTAAATCTGGAATATTAGGAGAGGAATAGAGGAAATATTTCATTGCATTGCATTGCATTGCAAGCATTGAGGAGGTATACAATTGTAAATGTTCAAAGCGTGTTACCTGCTATTAAAATATGAAATCAATTAGACACAATTTTTAAGATAATGGTATTGCAGCTCTGTATAAGAGCGGTAATGGAGGACTTGAAAACATGCCCTTGGATATGATGTGATTAGTTGAAGAGCCATATTATCATCATAAAATAAAATCATTAGTATTGCATGACATGCACCATAAGTATCATAACTTCAATTTGGAGGAAAGGTGAAGGTACAGTCCTGCTCAGCCAAACATACCCCACTCCTTGTGACCGCATTCTGCTTCTACCACTCGATGAACTACCAGTTGAATGGGTAAAGTTGCCGAAGGCCCTCTCGAATTGATGACTGCCTACACAATTGTTACAGGCCCTCTGATTGCCCTTACTATTATGACTGCTAAAAAACGTTTTGAAAGTTTAAAAAAAATATTTAAAAGCTAGAGATGGAAGTGGAAAACGTTTTTTTAAGTTGAGCATGGGATATACTGTTTACCACATTTACACCACATCTATAACAGGACCTCCAGGGCCACAACTAGGATGTGTCACCTTGGTGTAAACATAGATTCGGGTGCTCGATCTCTCCCCCATAGTGCCACCCAATACAAATCATACTTACCAATTGTTGAAAGAATTATCTTAGGTGTGGAGAAACATTCAGTACACAAAAGACCGAGTTGCTTTATTAGCTCCATACCATACCCCCCCCTCCCCCAGTTTATTGCCCAGGGCACATGCTCCACCAACCCCTCACTAACTGCACCCCTGATGGCCTGCACTATATACCATAGTCCTGGATTGATGGTGGTGGTAAAGGGTTTGCAAGAATATTCCATTTGAATCTGAATTGGATTTCATTGACTGCACTCATTTCAAGATCACTTTTCCCAAAAATGAATAATGATCGTTTAAAATAAAATTATGCATATATATATATATATATATATCATACATATTAATTTTTGGATGGAAGAAGGGTAAATGGTTTGAGAGAGGAAGGGTTAGACCAAGAAAGTCATGGGACACGATTAGGAATTTTAGTCCCAGGAACAAAATAGCATGTAGCATGCAATGCACGAATGTGACAATGTTTGAAAGACATTAGCAAGAATAGGGTAGAAGGGAAGAAATTATTATGAGACATTATGTTTCCTTTTTGTAACCTAAAACAAGGCTTATCTTGACAGTGCCTACCCTGAATGGAAATAGTGGGAAGGGTATGCATGCACGTATAGTTTAAATTTTTTAAAAGTTTTAATGCTTATATAGCATACAAACAGCTTTAAATACTTAAAAGAATCGTTCAAGTGCTTGAAATGTGCTCGGTGCTGTTGTCTTCATTCTTTTAAGACTAGTTCAGATTTCTCCATCTGTTGCACTTACAACACTTGGATTCACCAGCCTATTAGTATTTGGTTAAGCAGCAACATCCAGTATCCAACCTCATTTGGGAAATACATGGACCAACACAGGAATTTCAGTCGAAGTTATTAGAATAAAGTAAAATAATGTGCAAGGTCCTTGAAGTTTATCAGTAGGCCGGTGTAAGAGGGAAGGGATTTGTAAAAAAATCAGTCCAGGGAAAATAATATAATACAAGAACTGAATTCATCATTAAACATACATTTTATTAATTCTAAAAAATATCACAGCTTTCATGTGAATAGTATATATTTCAAAAGATAAATGCTTCTTCTTTTGTGAATTTCATAAACAATGGTAACAGCCATGATAATATTTTCCATACAACTTAATGTGCAACTATAAATTTTTATGCCATAAATAAATAAATGTAACTGCCAAAATTTTCAATTTCATTTCAGTCAATGAAAATAGATACCTCAATACATATCATTATAATGTATCCTCTTACATTTTTCACAATATCCTTTTACATGCACATTTATTTAGCTTACACCATGTAACAGGAAGCATAGTTGGAAGTTGATTTTATCATCTCTCCACCATAAATTTTGGTTTTATATGGCAAAATGCCTTCAACTGAAATCTTTAATACTGTCTAATATTGCCGAATATGCCTTTAAGGCTAAGATATCATCACAAAAAATATTGACTTTTGAACTCTTCAAAATGAGGATATTGATGCAAATTTTGCTGCATTTACATACACCAACAGCAGTGACCACAAATAAAGAAATATTCTTGGCCTTGGAATATAATTTTTTATGATTGAAATAAGGTAATAAAAGAGGAGGATAAGTAATAACTAATATTTGATTCCCGGTTCCATTCAAAATTTGCCAATTTGGTCATTATAAGAAATTCCCTCAATCACTGGAAAAAATCAACTTCCAAATGATGAACAGGAGCTATTATGAACATTGATACAAAGCATACTTTTGTGATGTAAGACCAAATCAATATTAACACCATTTTATTATATAAATTCCAGATGATCAACATTTAAATATTGTTGTCTGAATACCCATTGAGTAAATAAATACAATTAACAATTCCCAGATATTTCTGCAAACATGAAGTTGCAGAAGTGTATTACATTTAAAAGCATGAGGCTTATGAATCCATTAAATTCAGCTAGCTTCAATGATTGTAACACACAAAAAAGATTTAGCTGGTGATAATGATTTTTTTTTCTTTTTCAACAAGTTCCACTGGAATGCATAGTTTGAAAATCACACTTCCCAATAATTAAAATTTTTCTGATCTCAGCACGTTGAGATCAATCTTTGCAAAATGCTTATTTGATTACATCTGAACAAACTAGAAAGCATGTGGCCAAAACCTGGGGAGAATAATTTATGAAATTCCTTTTCAGAAAGGAGAAAAAAATGTTTAAAGGACACACCAAATTTAATTCAACCAAACTCTAAAAGTTTTAAAACAATAATTGATTAGATTAGAAGAAACACATAGGTAACATATATGGATATTCCAAAATACAGAACATTATCAAGCACAGTAGAACCTCCTCTTGCCATTAATATTAGCAATACTTATTCATAATTTGACATGAGTCTGGAATGATAAATGCATTTTATTATGGCCATTTAGGTACTAGTCGAGAGAATATTTTGAATGAAGAACAAAATCCCAGATATCAGTTTCATGACATTCCATCAAAACAGTAATATTGACATAATATTTGAAATATATACGCCAACTAATAATATAAAAGACAATTCATTTTGAAAAAAATTACCTTTAAAACTTCACAACCCTCATAGAAAAAATATTGAAATATAAAATTTTCAAGAAGGCAATAAATAATTCTGATTAAGAAATTGCTTCAAAGCAAACAAATATAGTTCAATATTGATCGTATATTAAATACTGGTAATTTGAGCCTCATGCATTTATAACCCTATTCTGTAATGCGACTTTGGATCAATACAGTTATGGCGATAACTATCCAATTCAGACAGGGTTGCTTTCTCTTGACCTGAGCTATGAATATTTTGGATTCTCATTTTGAGTAGCACCATTTGCACAGTAAGTTATGGTGTTCTATGAAACAGTATCTGAACATAACCAATGCCAAGTGAAGTTCATGCTGAATAATGCAGTGAGATTTGTGTTAAAATAAATAAATGGATTATTCAGAGCTCACTTTTTCAACCATTAAGACAATGTCATAATTGACTAGTGAGGAAAAAATTGATAGGGTGCTGGAACATTTAGGTCTATCTCTTGAGAAGCTTTTAAATGCATTGTTGAACCATTATTTCATAATGGTCTGATCTCAAAGTAGGTAACATTCAAATCCACAGAAAATTCTTAGTAGAGATCAGATAGTGCACAACAGGAACTTCCAAATTTGAAATTCAAAGGAAGCCAAAGAAACATTAAGAGCATTTAGAGAAAAACAATTATTGTGCAACTGTGCTCAACCAAATATAACGTAAAATGAAAAAAACAAAGGTGAATCTTAAGAAATGTACAATAAGTTTAACATGCTCAATGCATGTAAAACTGTTTTTAAAACGGAAACCATTCATGAAGGGCTGAGAATTGCCTGAAAATATTTCTAAACACTTGGTGATTCCCTGAAATTAATCAGATTTATTCAGTGTTCAACCTAATGCTTCATAAAGCAGCTATATGCTTCCAGTATATTTATTCCAATTTTAACTGTAGAGAGCAAAAAAATCTGTAATTTATGTGGACAACTTTGAGGAAGGGATGCATGGTGGAAATATTATTAAAAGGTTTTTAAAAATTGTAGTCATTCAGCTTCGGAAATTTGACTGTACTCATTTGATCAGCAGAGAAACAATTAGCTGTGACACTTATGTGCAGCTTGTATAACATCTGCTTATCTATTTCTAGTATACTGATTGTATCTTGGCTAGCTGACCACATCCACGCATTTGCCCCTTGTAAACTCATTATACTATGTGCAACAAGCTCTGTTGTCCTCTTGCAACAGAGCTTTGATCTGGGGGCACTTAAAGACAAAATGGAAAATGCATGAATCAGTCCTTTTTAGTGGAACCATTTGATCTACAACTCATATTCAATCTTTGGGCATACCTGGATTGCTGGGAATTTTTATCAGAGCCTATTACTTCACCACTTAATTAATCTTCATTCATATCACATAGACCAGCATCTACTGCATCCTTTTCTTAGGCAATCTAAATTTCTCCTTGCTCACAAGTAGCTTCTTATTTTGACTTATTCTACTCCTGCAAGAGGTCCTACTGTGTTCTTGGGGTAATCAATACTACCTCATCACAATGATTTATCTATGCAATGACAGTTATAAAATTTAATGGATTGATAGAAAGAGAGCTGGAGGGAATGCTTGCTTACTACCACACCATTACCCGATGAATGGGCCATGGACTAGGCATACACATAGCAAAAAAATATTGATTAATAAGGAAAGACAATTAAAAAAAGAAGTGGTCCTATATTGGTCCCCAGGTGTTCACAGTGAGTGGGGGAATGTGTGTGAAAGTATGGCGAGAAGAATAAAAATCAGTGGAAATGGTAGAACAAATTGATGTACTATCAGCTCAAATCTTTTAGCTACAGTGTAAGTTTTTAGAATAACTACCCCCCCCAAGGACCTACTTAACATATCACACAAAACCCAATGACTACAATGGGAAAAGGAACTTTTGCATTAACTCTTTTTTGTTCCATCTGCACCGAGGTTTTAAAGTTTGATCCTCATCAACAAAATCTGGAAAATATTGAGCTGAGGTATTTTCCATTAGCCAAGCTCCTTGCCTTGATTATATCATGCTCAGTGATAATCCCAGTTGCACCCGTTTCAACAGTCATAGAATGATGTGGAAGAAGTTAAAAACTTATCCAAAAATTAAATACGGGCTAACAAATAGAATAAACTATCAGAATTTGAGCGATTCTCTTCCTGTGCCTCTTGTGGTAATGGTATTTGATATGCCATTTATTATGTTTATGTAAAGAAATATTTTACTCAATTTTTAATGTGACTATATCACATACACCCTGAAGCATTTTACTATCACCTTTCCACGATGAACAACTCACCAGGATGGGTATTCGAAAAATGCTAATGCTTTCTATCCTCATTTATCATGGCACTCTAGTATAAGTTTTGAATGAATAGAATAATGCAGTCCTAAAGAACCCACTGGGCCAATTCTACTGAGCATTTTCAGGCCAGAAAAGCAATTGAAACCAACACAAAAAATATATAGCTGATGTATTTTATACTATGGATTTCTGACCTAAAGGCTAAGCATCCATGAAGGGAGGTATTTGAGATAATTCTCTCAATATCGGACATGCACCATCTAAGAGTGGCACCTACTTACATACAAGTTGAATTAAAGGTATAAAAAAATCACACACATCCTTGGAAGATGCAGTAGGGATTTACAAATGGAGCCCAGAGTTGGAGGTATCAAATAACCAATAAGGATCAATCTTTGTAGCTTACAATATTAATTCCCATCCACAATAAACAGCTAGTACAGACAACATGAACATTCAATCAATAGCCTAAGGTGCAAAGGAGAGACATATTGACAAAAGGCTCAAAATGCAATAACCATACATGAAAAAACAATTTGGCAATAGCTTTGTGTACTAATTTACATCAAAGGTATCTTTTAATGTCTAAAACAGAATTTTTACAGTGGTCTGAAATTAAACAGCAATCTGAATATGCAGTTTTTAGTATGTCACTTAAAAGAAAAGTTTTCCCCATGCCATTCATTCTTTCTTTGCTATTATTTCTGCTTCCCTCCTGTCTTCCTCTGGTAAGTCTTTATCATTCCATCCCCAAACCTCATGAGTCCCATCCCCTGTCCTCTTCACCCTCCGCTCAATCAAGGACGAGGGTACAGTCTTGAGATCATATGCCCACCCTATCCAGGCAAAGAAATCTATGAATGCTGTTGTTATGTTAGTTCTATAATTACCAAGCTCAGCTGTTTTGTAGTCCCAAGGAAAGACGTGATGGTAATTATGCCAACCTTCTCCCAGAGCGACCATTGCAACTCCTTGATTTTGAGCAGGGTTTATGCTCCTACAAATCAAAGGTTTCACAATAAAATATTTTCATACAGAATAAAAAGTTATACAAAATTAAATGCACTAGTTTTCATAACAGGGGAAAATGATTTTAAATCAATATGATTCAAGTTTTCCACAATTTGGGGAATTCTCTTTCTAGGCCCATACAATAAAGGAATGCACCTTTTAAAAATATTCCATTTGTTAGGCTCATAAGCCTCGTCTCATAAGATCTATCCTACAGGGAGAATGCTACAGCCTAATTCCTCCCATTTGGAGTATAAGACAGTATATGAGCACACATATCCTTGGGTATGTGATAATGAAAGTAGATTGGATGGAATGATGACCAACTTCATGGTGAACTCTAATTAAAAAACAATGAACACTAACAATAATTATTTGATGAACAGTTAAAAAGTGAACTGCAATGATGGATGATTCCATAATTTATCACCAACCATAAGACATAATGCAATGGTCTTCATATTCAAGTCAGCTGTAAAATGATATTCATCATATTGAGCCTAAAGCAAGATTGGTTTGAGGCTATACTCATGAACTTAGATGTTCATCATGCGACCACAATGGTAAACGACCTCTGCTGAGGTTACAGGAGAAAAGGGCATAGTTATGAATAGCTTCAGACTTAATGGTTATTCAAGGTAAAATGTACACGTAATGACACACGACCTATTTTTCGAACATGCAAAATGATCTTGTTGCACAATTTTTTCCTGTAAACAAAATCAACACCGAAAAGTAATAAAAAAATGTTTTGTCCAACAGGTAAGTTACTTCATTGTTTTTTCTAAAAGATCCAGGCATTCAGTGCAATACGTTTCACCAATTTATGTGGCAAAAAATATGACATCAAAACATGCAGGGGTGATAAATAAGAAATTGAGATTATTGAATCATAATGATTAACAAGGGCTGGACACATTCTAAAATATTTCTGACAAACATCTTTAGTTTCACTGAAGAAAAGCTTGTAAAAAAGTTATGATTACATCAGATTAATAGCATCATCCACTACTTACTTGTCATAAGGTTTATTTCCCCAAAAGTGGGCTGCACTGTTCACCAGCCAAGTTGCATTTAAAGTAAATGCATACCGAAAGAGAGTTGCAACAAACCATGAACAGGTGAAACTTTCATTCCATACATAGATGGGAATTATAGTTGGTACAAAAAAGCATGCTATTACCATCAAAGGGATATAATACCTGGAAAATATAAAAAAGATTACAGAAATAAAGGTACAAACTGTAATTTTTCCAACATGAGAAACCTCAATACTGTAACTACAAAACAGGAACTCACTTTTTCTGAAACATTAGTATAGAATCAGCTTCAAGGTCTGACAGATCAATTCCTTTCCCTTTCTCTTTCACACTAGGGTGCTTCCGACAGAGCAACCACCCAATGTGTGAAAAGAAAAAGCCCCTTGTGGCATTATGTGGATCAGCATCTGTCTCCGAGTATTTGTGATGAACACGATGATCTCGTGACCATTCATAAGCCGAATTCTAAAGAATAAAATTTAACAAAAAAATTGAAGTTATGATTTTGTTGCAGAAAACGAAATAAACAAAGAAATCGAAATCAAGTCACAATAACAATATATACAACATCGCATTAAACCCATGTTGTTTCACCTGAAATGCCAATGTGTTTAAGACGATAAGGATGAGTCGCAAGGGCCATTTAGCTTTGTATGAGCGATGGGACCATAGGCGATGAGCTCCAGCAGTAATTCCAAGACCTCCACCTTGAAACAATACAAAGGCTGCGGAAGGATAAAATCATGCCATTAATATAAAATAAAAACATGAACAAAAATGAAACAACTATTTGTGATGGCAGAGCCAAAATTTGGTCCAGTACACCAATTTAATTAACTTACCCCAAATCACAGTCAATAGCTTTGCTGAGGTAAGCATCAAATAGAGCCCGTATAAAGCTGCTAAGTGAAGGTATGCAAATAGAATGACATTGCGCCACACAATCTTTGCTTTAAATTCAAAATTTATAGGTTTACTTTCTTTGTTATCCTTACTGGAAGTCTCTGTCAAATCTTCCTCGAATAAAACCCCTGTGGGGCTGGTAACATTTGGTGCCATGATCACTCTGGAATTATTAAAACGGAATTTTAGGGAACCATTTAGAGAAAAACAAACTTGGAAGATGCATTCCATTTTCAATGATCAGCCAAGATTTAGAACATTTCTTTTCCACAACGGCAAGCATCTATGAAACATCGTTTGGTCAACGTAAGAATACATTAAGTATTGAATATCACCTGATGAAACTTTCCTACAATCCAAAATTGAGACCAAATGTAAATGGGTGCATTTATTCACATTGTTATAAAAACAGAAGATTATTAATGACCGTTGACGTGCAAATTAATGATAAAGGCCAAAATACAAATACTACGATATATTTAGTTAATGTGATAATAAAGAAATAAGATTTATAGACGCTTTGAGATCGTTCTACTTGTTAACGCTTACAAAAAAGGAATATAGGATAAACTCGGACATCGGCCCTTACCATTTATCTGACTTCGACATAAGAATCGAAGTGTGCTGTTAATTCGGAGTTTTTTCAATTAATTTTCGAAGGACTTGATTTAACATCTTGCCACCACAATAGCAGATAAAATTTCAATCTTCGGGAAATTCAAGAGCATAACTAATAAGTTCAATGCACAGGTTGCCGGCATCTCAGGCATTATATAACTGCCATAACAACCCCTTATTCCACCGGGCGCTTCTGCTAGCAAAATAAAAACAACAGAGCAACTGACGGATGCATCCCGGAAATCAGCTGATATAGCTACGAATTGTCAAAGCCCGGGGAAACGGTATTTCGTTCGCTCTGAAAGCTAGTAACGGCAGAAAGTCTTAGGTTAAAAAAAACCTAAAATCATGCACTCTCTACATTAGTTTCAAGAAAAGCTGTAATGAGAGAATAATAAAAACACGTTTTAAAATGAATACCGAGTGGTCGTATGATCTCTTTTAAAGATGTAAATAAACCTCTTTCGTGGATAAATTGCCCATACACTAGGAAAGCGTAATTGATAATGATGTATGACTAACCATAAGGTGTTTATCAGAAACAGTGCAAAAAGTAATATGCTGTTTCTATAGTGAGTGGGTTAAACTATGTATTTATTTACACGGCACTAAAATCATGTACCAGGCACGTCATTCTCCTTTTTTCTCAGCTAAATAACATGTAGACACCCATTAGTTAACCTCATAAGTTACCTTCCCTTTTGTAAACAATTGGGCTGTTGACGTAAAGTAGAAAAAAACACGAAAATTCTAGTCAGGGTTCCTATTCAACAGGCTTTAATCACTGTTACTCCTTTGCGAGTGTAGTAAAAAATCTACAAATAAAAAAAACTACTACAAATGATTTTTGATTTATACTTGTATGACTAATCTGCACGAAGTATGACATATTTTTAATTTAAGAAGGAAAAAATCAGAAACTTAGAGTGTAATATTTCAACTTACCAATAAAAAACCCGTTAAGCGTTCTCCCGGTAACCACTGAGAAATAAACAAATTGAACACCAAATCAGAAGATTAACACCAAACACTGAAACACGCCTAGCCGCAGGAGCACTTTGTTGCACAATAATTCGCCGTGAACTGTTCAGCGAACGTCCAAATTAACAACTGGAATAACGTACGAGCAGTCTGTAGATAGTTTCAGCCCGAGTTCGTAGTTGCGAGTGGCATAGGCACACCAGTGATTAACAGAAGGAGCGTTACGGATGATATCTTTGGTGCGTCGGTGGGAATCAGAGACCTAAGCGGCGAAGGGTACCACTTATATTGGAGACCGGTGCAGATTTGATCCGCGCGGCTCACGTGTACATCGCCCGACGAGATCATGTGACCTCTTCGGTGGCGTGATGCCGTCTGCCCCTCACCTCATTCGTGAAGAGGCTCGCCAGTAGGGAGGTTCTCTGCGAACTTCTACTCCGAAACTTGACGAATGATGAAACAGCTGTAGGGCATTTCATTTCCGCGGAGATTACAAAACGTTCTAACTATAATTTTTCTTAGTTAACACGATATTTTTCTTGTTGCATAAGACGTTTTCCGGATTTAAGCCTGCTATATACTTGTATATTTTGCTTTACGAAAATAAGTGATTGGAAAAAAAAAATATTCAGTTGAATCTGCCGTCGTGGGATATAATCTGAGACGTGACGAGGCATTGCAAACTGAGAGATTATCTAGGAATTCAATTTCGGAAGCCTCAGCCGAGTCCAATCTAATTATTACAAGCAGTCATATTATTTGCAAAATAATTTCCATGCTGCCGAGTGCTTCTATTAATGGTATTATTACGAAATATTTTGGTGTCAAGGTGCGTGGATTATTCTTGCGTTAGGTATTGACGTCATCGCCTGGGTAGGAAAAGGAAACGGGGTGGGTCACTCCATTGTGTTTTGCGGTTATAAAGCCATGCAGCACAGGGGGCCTGGGGCGTGTTAAGCTAGCGGAGAGTGAGAATATCATGTCACACTTACTGTCGTATCATCTTAAGTTGGTATCTGGTTTGAAGTATAGATACTTAAAAATATTCGTTCATACTCAAGTTACGGCTGTTTTTAAATGCATATTTAGAGGAAATAGAATAATTAATCATGCAAGCTGTTCAGAACTCATTCCTTGTTTCTTTTTAACAATTATAACCGACATCGGAACGTAACAATCCTAGTTATGGTAAGAATCAGATATGTGAGATAAAAAATTCTAACTATAATGATTTATTCTAGTGAATCGATGCACTTAGAATCTGATTAAAACGTGGTTTTTAGACGATTCGATATAGGACAGCGATTGAAACAAAAGCGATTGGTAGACTTATCGTTCAACTTTCGGAGCACCGCTCGGTCTGATGATGAGCTCCGTACATTAATGAGCGATATTACACCGCGCAAAGTTTCCCCGCCATTTTTACTTGCTCTAATTTTTGTAGTAAATTACCTCTGCCGTCGGTTGTCTCCACTAGTGGCAACTAGGTACTACCTGAATCTCACCCGGGTCACGGGCGCTGCTCTCTCATTCGGCAGGTTTTCTAGGGGGAGGACCATGAATCTTCGTAATGTCACTCGTGTTTGTAACAAGAGTGCTGCTTGGTACTCACTTAGGCATGAATGATACTTGCCATCCAAGCTACATTCAGATGACCATTATTCCAAGATAATATTTTATCTCAAGAAAATTTGTATGGATTATTAATTTGAACTTGCGCTGCTATTAGCATTAGGTTCAAGCTTTTATCATTTAAGGTGACTAGTAACGCGTTTCAGTAACACTTTCTTTAATATTTTTCCCGAGATGGAAATTTATTATTCCAATTACTTGCCGATATGATCGTTATAGGTATCTCGATTTGCATTGGTTTGGAGCCGAACGGTCATGTCGTTTTATTTGAAATCTTGCTCTCTATACATAAGAAAATGATATCTAATTTTTAAGGATTGATATATATATATATATATATATATATATATATATATATA
>LYUA01003591.1:371018-389827 GCA_002093875.1 Calopteryx splendens
GAAACAAGCCAAGGCCTTAGGAAAAACGTGGAGAAGGCGGGGGGGGGGGATTGGGGAAAAGAAGAGAGTGGAGGAACAGAATGTCCAGTGGGTTGTACATATGGTGGGTCTTCTGCCGCTGCGGGGAAATGCCGCGTTTCACACGGTCTCATTCTGTCCGCGGTCTGAACGACCGCGCGTGCAGGATAGTGCTTTCATTTCTTACTCTTATGGAACATTTCCACCACAATACACCTTGATTTGTAACGTATATAGCAGAAACAGCAATAAAATAAGTTGTGAACGAGCCCATTGTAATTACTTACCATCTCTTAATGAATAGGTGAAATTGATGGGGCTGTCGATGGTGATGTGTGCCCTCTCAATCACTACAACTCTGTTTCACAACTGCTTTCGGTTGCACGTGCTCTCCCGCCTGTGTGTGCCACCGGCCAAGATGGCCAGCCAGACACAGATTAGAAATACTAGGCCCGCGAGGGCTGGACGGCAGGGGTAGCGGCAGAGGAGACATGGCACAGGATCACTGAATGTGACTTGTGTTCTTCAATGCATGATACATTGATGCAAAAATTTCATTGAGTACATGAATAATACTCCTTTTTTTTGGAGGGAATACAAGGCTGTTGTATTTTCAGTACACATAATGATGTTAGTTATACATAATTGGCAATAAATATTATATGCTCCCCATTGAAATCCATTTCCGAAACTGAGTGGGCAGACTATAAATACACATTTATATATTTAATGAAAAGGATTTGGTTAGAATTTGGGTTCAAAAACTATTCTAACCAAAGAGATGCGTTATCTTTCTTTCGTATCCCCAGAGAAAAATAATTGTAAGTACTCAGCCTCTCTTCTCTCATTTAAAATTGGACATTTTTGGTGAGTTTTAGTTCTACAGTAAAATACATATGAAATAAAAGCGATCCACAGCTACGTTAAAGTATTTTTCTCCCCACTATTCGAATACGGTGTTATCATAAATTATAAATTTGCTATAAACAATCTCGTGACAGAGATTTTTCAGCGGTAATTCTCCGCCGTTCACGTTAAATTATTTGATCATTTTTTTTCTCGTAACATGGTGCAAGATACTGCCATTGAGGGAACTGTCACAGGGTACCAAAATCCTCCAACGGCATAAAATTTGCCATTTATCAAATATCCATTAAAAATCTATACCTAAGTGAAGATCTCTGCTTTATTACACCCCAAAGCTTTTTCAGATATCTTATTTTCTAGAGAAAAATTAGCATGAGATGCAAAATTACTGATTCTAATTTTGAGGCGAACCTTCTGCTCAAAATAAATGAAATATATGAATATTACATAAGTACTAAGTAAGCATAGGTTCATTGTTTGAACTTTTTTTAAATTAGCATCCTATTCTCCCTTAAAATAATGTCCTTACAAACCAATGCTTCTGCCGCACCAATCAAACAGGGCCACACAATTTTTCGACCTTCAGCATTTTTATTACAACGCTCGGGCTTAATACCTTCAAACACAGAATATCTTAATAGGATGTTTGAATTGCATTATGTGCAAGATATGACGTAGACATGTCCATTTGCGAATTATAAACTTTCAATACATTCTGTTGATCAGATGCTACCTGGTCTGAAAGAGCGCGGTTGGTGTGCATCATCATGTGAGAAATATATTTGGTATATTCTAATTAAAGTTGTTTTACTTTCCATTCCTCTCGCTGGAATAGGGTAATGATTGTATTAGAATAAATTGGGCAACTCATTTATAATGTATTTTCACATGAGGATTCTTTATTTAATTAAGTGCATGCATGTAAAATTTTTATAGAATAAAATATGCAACGATAGTAAGCTGTGTACCAAATGTCAGCTCTCTAGGATAAGAGGAAGCTGGAGAAATATTGACTCATATATGTTGTAAAAGACAAACGAAGCTCATGCCAAAAGTAATAAAATGAGTATATCAGCAGTGTTATGGTACTATGATATTGCGGTAAGAGTTTCACCTCTATAGACCTGCCATTGAAAACCATTTCCAAAACTGACAATGAGTGAGCAAACTTCATGTTCGCATTTATGTATTTTATCAAAAAGATTTGTTCTGAGTTTGGGTGCAGCAACTATGCTAACCACCGACATAATTATAATATGTCGAAAGGCATATACATCGCAGAAAAAAGAATATCGAATTCTACGACAGGTTTTGGTCTGCAGCACCACCTTCAGGGTACCAAATTCGTATTTGAGGGCTAAGAGCAGACCACGCTAAAGGCTGTTACAAGAATGGATGAAGTCTCATGGATAGGATGAGTTATAGCCACAAATTTTGTGGAACGTGTGTAAAATAGCGTTCACGATGTCAATAAAATGTATATCCAAAATGACCCTCCGGTTGCCCTTGTAACATATCATAGGCCTAGGCCTACCAATGATATCAATAACATGAAATGTTAATAATTCAAAACTGCCGGGAATTATTTCACCAGTACTATCCTCGCCTTAGCCTAACGTGTCTTGACTAAGATTGCAGTTGGAAACCATTTCTAATTTCACTTGAATTTTGATGATAGCTGAGACACTAAAAAAAACTGATTCTGGAACAGAAAAAAGGTACTAATTTTACGTCACCTTATGTTAAAAAGTATTGAAATCACAATGCGGAGAGAACAATATGTAGGAAAATTTTGTCACAAAAAAGTATGACGCACTCATCCATTGATGACTCGATAAAAAGTTTTTATTGCGATCAAAACCACCCATTTTGTTGTAGAAGCTGCATGGAGGACTACATGAAGTACAATATTTGAATTAGCAGAGTAAAGTAGTTGAGACCAAAGGAAGGTACCAATATGAATAAAACAGGTGAGGTGAGCTTCACGTTCTGTGCTTTTAAAGATTAGAGATTAGTCTGGATGCGTAGTGATAGGTAGATTAGCGTGCGTACGACATAGGTCTTTGGGTACATCAAAAACGAAAAAAATATGACAACGAAATAAATTTGGCTGATAGGTTTTTTATAGGCGTCCTCACAGGACATCAGCGATTAGTTCCTAGTATTACAAAGCATGTATACAATACATTATTAATAGTAAGTTACTATATATCTAATTCGCTCAATAGAATGAGTTTTTAGGAGCGTAATAACTCATAGCACATCAGCACCAGACCGTGCACTACGCATTATAATAGTATTAAAATACAGCATTCCCTAGAAAATATCGGTCTTGGGGCTTATATATCTCTTAGCTTCCGCATCTAATTGTAAGTAGAATCCATTTTTGTCTAAAGAAAGACTAAATAAAATGTAATTAAAAATGCTAGTTAAAAATGATACTTATTGAGCATAAGCATCATTTAAGTCACTTTTGTCGAATAAAATATTTTTATAAATCCTAGCTTCTACTGGGTGGGAGAGAGGGTGGGTGGGAGGGAGGAAGGGAGAGATGGAGGGGGAGAGAGAGGGTGAAAGAGAGAGAATACGCTGGGAAGAGGGAGGTAGAGTGAGAAAGAGCGAACGACGGTATGATTTTATAAAAGCAGATTGCGCCAGACCAAACACTTCCGCAGCGCCATAATTCCTTGCCCAACTTGTGCCTCTACTCATTCATAAGATTAGTCCTCCGAGAAGTTGCCAAGTGGAACGGACCGCGTGTTGTCCATATCTCTTGCATCAACTTATATAAGAAATCGGATATCGATACCGGGAAGTTTTTTTATATACGTATCCCGATCGTTGAGTGATACTATACGATGCGTCTTTCGCGAACTGTCAGTCAAGATGTCTAGAGCATGTGTGCAAGTTTTAAGCATTCTTGAGGAAAATAGTCTTTTTCTTGTGGCATTTTATTTGTCGGAAGAGGTTGCTGGGTTATTGATTTATTTTTAACAAAAGGTGAAAATTTATCACCATTAGTTAAACGAGATGACCGAATGAAGACTTTCCTCCTCAGACTGATATAGTTCGTTGTCTTCGGGACCTGTTTCAAAGATCAATTGCGAAATGGATAATCGGATGATGGACTCTGCATTGCATAACCACATGCTCTTAAGAGTGTGACATCAATTGACTTTTTGAGTCACGTCACTGTCACATTAAAGGGATATTAGCTCCTCGTATTTTTATATAGCCAGATTAGAATATTTCCCAATTATTTCCTACTCATTACACCGCTCTTTTCTTTTGAAACAAAATAGAACAAATATGCGAACTATTGTAGAAAATAAATATGTAAATAGATTATCTGTAAAGGCTTAGTAATAAGAATAGTTAAAAAAATTAATACAGGCAGCGATGAATTGTAGTAAAGTCAAAATATGGACTAAACACTTTTGCCCCTAAATATGTTTTGGCTCCAATCTCGAATTTACGCAATAATGAATACACTTATTAATTAAATCGATGAACAAACTTTCACTCAAACCAAAAGTTTGGGTTTACCAGTGCATGATGTCCACGTCACGGATCAAGTCAGGTGAACCACAAACACACAACACCCACACGTGAACATCCCCGACTTGTGGTTGTTCACAGATAAATTAATACCACACTTTTTACGGTTAAAGAGGTTTCTCAACCGGGTTGCACTTTGAGCGCTTGATTGCACGCCATAATTTCCGAACTCATGATGCACATCCTGTGTTTTTTTATGCTCGTGCATTTCAATTCTGCATTTCGAAAGATGGCGGCAAGAGGCTCCAAAGGGGTTAAGGCCGTAGGCCGCAGCTCGCCACCGCGTAGCAGTCGTGAAGGATTAATGGTTATGTTGCGGGAAGAGAGGAAGTTATTGGGGTTAATCCAAAGAAGGCAGAAAAAGTGGATGGATGATATTTTGAGAGGAAAATGAGACGCTGGGGAGTGATGGAAAGGAGAACACCGAAAAGTGAGAGGGAGGAATGAAAAGGATAGGCGTTTTTGGAGGGCCTGAAGGTCACCTGAAAGTATGAAGAGCTCAAGAAGGGGAGAGTATTGGTCAAAGATATTTACGTCGTGCCGGTGTGCATTGAAAACCCGCGGCCATGAATTATAGTTTTCAGGGACACCTTAAAATCTCATATAGATGAGAGAGATCTCATATAGAGCCCGTTGTGATTAAGAGGCGCTGTCAAAAAGTCAAGTGCCGTTTCGCGATATTTCCACCGTAGCGCTATGATCGATGTTCTGCGATGGTCACTAGATTTTCTGAAATCTTGGCTTTCCATTCATTCACTCTCGGTTGGAAACAAGGGAGCCTATGTTCTTTAGTTTGTACTGTTTAAGTCAATAAACGATCCCAACGACTGTGAAACCAATTGAAAATTTCTGAACGCAGGAAAGCCCAAACCCGCTGAAATCCATCGGGAGATCATTGAGTTTTATGGTGACAGTGATGGAATGGTTAGGAAATGGGTGAAGCAGTTCAACGAAGGCAAAAAAATGCATGATGGACCACGGAGTGGGCGGCCTTCTCTATGAATGAATATTTGGTCAGGAATAGGTATCGATGAGAAAATTCGTGAGAATCGGCGTTTCACGATTTCCTCGCGATTCGATGAATTTCCCGAAATTTCAAGAGGGATAGTCATCATGCAAGAAGGAGTGTTTGTCAACATTGGTGGTGGTGTTCTTTGCGGAGGGATTAAACAAACATGTCTCTATATACAAGTGCCTCAAAAACGGCGGAAATTACGTCAAAAAATTGTTTAACATATGCTCTTTTACGTAAAAATAAATTCAAGCAAACATTCTATGCGTGGCGTTTTTAATACAAAAACAGTGCTTAGGTTCCGAATGCTACTCGTATTTCTTAAATATGTCTAACGTGTAAGGTAGATTTTTGGTGGACTCAGGGACAGTGTTACTACACTTCTAAAACCTAAAACGCTGAAATGCACTTACTAATGAAAGTCCCTTATTACGAAATAATTTTTCAACACCACTTCCTTTCTACCCATTTTCATTTCACCCAACATACCTAATATCTATCCTTCCTTCTCCTACGCTAACTTAACATTCTCCCCTCCATCAGCCTCCAACACTCCATTGCCGCTCACACTCCCCTCATCCACTTATCCTGAATTTTTCTGATTTCTCCCAGTAAACATCTCTTTTTTCCCTGCCATGCTCATATCACTTCTTCGTTTTCCTTCATTTCCATCCATTTTATTCTCTCCACCCTTTTCCACACCTGAAATCCTCCAATGTATGATTATCTTTTCTCTTCAACGATTAAGTATCGAAGCCATATAAAACTACGCTCTATATATATTAGTTTTTACGAGTCTTTCTTTACATTTTTACTTAAGGTCCTTGTCATCATCTTCCTCCTCCATGCACAAGCTTCTTAGTCTTGCACAATCCCCTTAATATCTTTTTCCCTATGCCCGTCTTCGTCTACAACACTTCGTACACAAGTGAAGTGTTCTACCTATCCTGAATTATGCCCTCCAGCTTTAAAATTGAACTTAGCCGTCCTATTTATTGAGAACCTTTTTTTTTAATATAATTGATTCTCTCACTAATTTTGCAAAGCGCTCGGCATTTATTGCAATTGCGTGACTGCTTAACTAAAGCTTGATCGTCCGCAATACTGACTGGCTTGAGCAGCTCCTCACCTATTTTCATTCCTACCTCCACCACTCCCATACTTCCCTTACCATTTTCTCCGCGAAATCCTTGAAAAGTAAGGGAAAATCCCAAATTCATAAACTTGGAGAATCCCCTCGCACGGCCAGTACCTCTGATGCGGGAGGCCACCGTTTCCTAACCGCGAGACGAACAGACTCCCCTGGAGGACATTACGAGAGCCATCAAGAGCCTTAGGAGGAGGAAGGCTCCGGGCCCGGAAGGCGTTGCCAATGAGGGGCGCTCATTCACATGACGATCTTCTTGGTCACGATGCCGTTCAAGGACTACAACGCCTGCTTGACCATAGGTCAAGGGTGCGTCCCTAATGAGAGTTTCCGGCCCACCTCGCTCCTGGGTGCACTCGGGAAGCTCTCCAAGAGGATTCCACTGGGTCATCTCGCGGACGATCTCAACATTTCTTGTTCCGGGCGGAACACTCAACAACCCACCATGTCGACAGAGTGGTAGGATTCATCTTTGAGTGCTTGAACTGTAGGCCCACCACGGTTGTCATATTCTTCGATTTCAGTAAGAATTATGACCCTGAGTGGTTCGTGGGACTTTATGCCTTCCTTCGGCACCCCGTATTAGACCCCGTACCCCGTATCACCAGTGTCCTCGCACTCTGTCACCGAGGCTACCGTTTGGTGGTGGTTTGGGGAAATGCCACATCGACGCCTCGGCAACGGGATATCTCCAGAGGATGGTGGACGCCAACTCCACCAGGTACACCCGCTGGCAGCTCGTCGTTAACAACGTGAAGACTTAATCAGGTCGCTTTCTCGAGATCGCATCAGGAGCTGGGAGAAACCCTAGCCAAGGTACGAGCATCCGCCGGCGGGAGGGGGTGCTTTACCTCGGGGTCATCCATGACTACAGGCTCACTATGACACGTCTCCAACGGCACCTTGAGGACGCTAGGGAGGGCTTCGTCCCTTGGAGAATTCCTAAACGGAGAGAGCGTCATCATACTTCGGCGATGCGGAATATTCGTCATACGAAGAGATTAAATGGATTGGAAAGTCCAGGGCACTTCATTGGGAGCGATAACCTCTTCTAGGGAGACCTCTGGCCTTTCCGAAGAGCAAACGGTGAAGAGGTGCCGATGGCCTCCGTGCCACACCATTAGTGCGAATGGGCGCTGATCACATGCTACCCGTCGGGGCGTGAAGCCCTTGCAATATTTCCACTGGGAAGCATCACTGCTCCTGATGGACCCATGTATGCCGATCAGCCAATCTGCCGTGAATAGAAACCCGAACCTCAATCACCACTGCCCTCTAACCGACCGGTAAAATACTAATTACAAAATCATTAAAAGAGTCTGTTATAGCTAGTTACGTGCAAGTGAGACATATGCCACTTGCAGGTTAAAATCCATGCCATTAAATAACTTTATATTTGATGTGGAAGAGGGATTATTGTGGAAGGAATAATGCGTCAAAATATTTGCAGCCTAATGTGAAATTGAACTTTTTCTCCTAGAACTTGGCCAGGTGTTGTATCTCTATCAGATAGATATATGGCAGCTTAATGTATATAAAATAGCTCATTTTCGATGTTTGGCCCAGTGCTATGAAGATAGTGGACATACATGAACTTTAAATGTTCAGTTTGGTGATTTAGCCAATATACAGACCTCCAAAGCCGAAGAACCGGTTCTAATGAAGGCGAGGATAGATTGTCCAACTTAATCTTGCTTGAATTCCATGTGGCATGAATATGGAAGCCCTGCGATACCAACCTTTTAATGGAGTGCTAAGTTAAGAGCTTTAGAAAAAGCCATTCAAAAGGAAATGATTTGGTGGCAAACTCAAAAGTTGCAGCAAATTTGAATTACCACTTTTTTCATGGACATTGCTTCATAACAATCATGTGTTTTTTAAAATTTCCTTTCTCGTAATTTCCTAATAATCGTCTTGCCTCCCATTAACGCGATAGCCGCGGACACCTTTTGGCTGCTCCTCATTCTCCTTCGCTGCCATCCACACTGCCTGAAAACTTTTTTGTTTTGAATATTTTCCCGAAAGCATATTCAGTATATATAGTATTCAAATAGAAAATAATGTCCTGGGGTCATAAGCTACATTGTGCTCATTCTAAGCAGTATCGTAGGTTCATTTTGGAAAGTAATGCTAGAATAAATCCGTCCATTTGTATGCTTTACAGATTATACCGGCGTTGGAAGGTCAACTGACACAAAAAAGGCACTGCACTAAGAGGAGATTCTATTCATATCTTCAAAATGAGACAGTTCTTTATGGATTGAAATCATTATTCGAATAAAAAACTTAGTGTTTTCGGGAGTATATTCATATTTTATAGAATAAATTCATTTTGGAAAACGTTGGATGGTCCCTCACTGATTCTCTCTCCTTCTTTCGGTTTCGGTGGCTGGGTGGCTGGGTGAGTAACAGGATATACTAGTGCTACCCAAACTTTCCATGAATTTTATTATCCCACCCAAAGCAGTAGTATTAAGAACATCTGCCACTAAATGCCCCTTGGTACCCATTTCAGCTGCCAGCCTGCCAAGTGGTATCTTCACTAGTTCACGTGTATCTTAGCTTTTGTTGTTGTGAAGGAACTTGACTTAGGGCACTCTGTCACCCCTTTTGTACTCTTCCCGAGTCAAACCTTCTCGCACAAATCTCCACGTTGATGGTCACTTTTGATGAGTGACATATCGGAAAAGGAGTTTCTAATGATATTCCTGTTGGCTTCGGAGATCACACCTTCTTTTAATTCAGTTCAGAAGTCCTCGGAGGCACGTTTACGATGTGACTCAAAGCGGTGGGAGCCTTAATATTGGTGGAAAATTCAATTGAATTATTTTATAATGCTAATGATTTTCATTGTTACATTAAGTATGACAGCACGTCAGCGGTCATAAGATTTTTTTCGATAAATTACGTTTCACTTTTTGCCCTCCCTCTTCTCCCCCACCGTCATTACTTAACATTGAACTTAATCAAAGGTCTTAAGCTTAATCAAAGGACAAATATGTTACGCATTTTACAGCACGTTTGGTACATTTGGTCGGTATGTATGTAGTTACGGTTTAGTGGAAGAGGTAACTTGTTTCAGTATTCAGAAAAAGACCTCTCTCCTCAATCACGCTCACTCAAGGTGATTTCTCTCGCTGGCTTTCGTTTGCCCGAGGGGCAAACTTTTACGCCAACGATCTTTCCCTCCACCTTCCGCCATGAGGCAGTGGCTCTTCCACAGACAGTAGCATATCGAAGTAACCAGAAAAGTGGTCCTCCATGAATCGCATCCCTACGTTTTGCTTGTGAAGTTGAAAGTTATTTTTCTGGACACAAAAAACGTTCGCACAAAACGTAAAACAAATTTCACAATGGAAAATATTTAAATATACATGGTGCTGCAATATTTCGCTAATTACTCGGCGAAAATCCTTTCAGTTTAAATAATGATTGATTAAGGAATGTCTGATTTCGTAGTAATCGCGTAGTGCATGTATTATGCTCATTATAATATTAAAAATTCATTTATACTGAAATTTATTTAGTGATAAAATTACTGGGTATAGTTAAATATAGGACATTTATATTGAAACAGCTGTGCCAAAAATCGCACAAATGGCACAAAAGCGACTATTAAAACAGATAAAACACCTTAAAATCCGTCCTGTAGGTAGATAAGCCTAATACCACCCGGTATCTCACCTCCCAGCACCTAACGCAACGCAGCAGATATGAAAACCTCCTTTCCCCCCCTGGGGTGTTACATGATTAATGGCAAGCCCCTATACTAGAAGATGTTGTAAAAGTGTGGTATCGGAGGGGTGGGAGAGTTGAACGGGGGTGAGGACGTCCGCCCGAGGGTGACACCCCCACTCCAGGTGTACAGTAGACCCCTACCTCCTTTGGTGCTCTACACGTCAAGCAAAATTGCTGTGAATCAACGGTTTCTTTAGTTACAGGAAAAAATTGTTTCCCTTTTTCATTTAAGTGAGTAGGTAGGTAATGCACGAAGGAAGCAGGGACAAAGGCAGTCTGGCAATCCCGCATGGGTCCGCACCAGAATAGAATCGTTAACAGCGCACATTTCACCAGGCAGATTCCATTCTCTAGCACACTTCACGTAGTTCGGACTCCCCGTATTGCGTTTTTATCGGTAATCTATCACGGTCCATGGTGCAATACGGAAAAACATCCAGTCTTAGATAACGGGCAGGGCCCGGTCTATCTTGGCATAGGCATGGCTACACTGCTGAAGTCAATGTTACAGGAATGGCAAATTCAATATTCAATTGCCCTCACCTTTTACTCTAACCTTTACTATTTCTTTGAAAATCGGCTCCAGGTCAAAACCAGTGTTTTCAAACCTCTATTGCATCATGCTCCATCTCAGTGCCTGTAAGATTTTGATGCCCCCTCTAGCAAAATAGCCAACCAAATTCTGAATAGTGTATAATTTAAATACAGCCTTCGCAGGGTATATAGGCATAACTGTTCTTAAAATATCTTTATTCGATGAATACATAGGTGAACCCTAGAGCAGTGCCGTACGAAAATATTCTGGTGATATAAAAACTTTACCGGTGGTTCCTATTTTCGAAATGTTCGTGATTACATTCCTCAAATTGATTCCTGAAACCCGCATTAGAATACAGTTTTTGTCCGAACTCGCCGAAATGAGAATCAATAAAAAATGGATCCAAACATATTTGAGGATATATAGTCACGACTCGTCAGAACACTTAAAAATATTGGTGCGAAATGAAGACCAAAAGAAGCGATTTTTCGTCAATCTGGTCATCAAAACTCTGGTTTAATCATCTTCCCTCATAGATTATGAGCCATCACGTTGTATATGTTAATGGATACTTAACCTTCTAAAGCACTGGCGATACATATTTGGTCTCGTCGGAGTGTAAATATATCAATCACAATAATCAACCAGAGGGTCGGTTTGGTAGGTGAGGGAAGAGCTCACTCAGTACTAAGCCCAACGGCGTGTGAAATACACGCATCAGGGCAGGGGGCCCAGTTCCTTTCCCCGTACCGCCTGTGATATCCCAGGATCCCTGGTACCCGAAAAATGGTACACAGCTTGGGTGAATTTGAGGGTGTTAAGAGGGGTCACCCGGAATCGAATCCGGGCCCTCCGGTTAGTAGCTCAGCGCTCTACACACTGTATCACAGCGCCCCTTGTAGATAATAGTAATAGATAGAGATACAAATTTAGAAGTAAATGTAAGGCAATAAGGCCTGCGTTAAATGTCTCGGTCTGTGAAAAGTATGTTTAATTAGTCGCTCCGAAAACACATGATTCCGTCTTTACCCAGGCGTAATTCTGGACTCAGGAGGAAGATAACATCCTCACCTATCATGATGATGATAATGGCCGCCTATTACTCGTTATTATAAAACGTTTGGCGCAGAGCGTAGGTTAGAGAGAGGTATCGTTTGGAGCGCTGCCCTACCCGTACTATTTCGAACTGCCTCGTGGGTTCGTAATTCGCCCTTCAATACATGTTATGCCAAATGGATCAAAAAGCAGGAATTTACCGTGGTGGTTCCCGTGAAGTTTCCTCCAAGCTATCCCAAGCAAATAAAAAAATCGAGGGATACGGACTGAGGTCATTTGGCAGCGTACGACTCAGACGCACATCCTGACACCGCCGATAGGCTATCACGATCCTTAACGTCGTGCTCATTTTTTTGAAAACATGCACCCGGGCCACCATTAAAAGTATTGCCACAATCTTCTGCTGATTTACAAACCAGTCCCTAAACACCGTGTTCCGGGAATCCGGTTTCCGCCTCGCTTCCTGATAATCCGCCATCTTGCGCCACATACTCTTCGAGAGGTTTGAATGTGGGATATTGCCAGTGGACGATACCATTCGGTAGGCCCAATCAACTTAATTGCTTGTCAACGACCCTTGTGCAGTTTTTATGAGTTTTGAAAACATTCCCCAGCGCGCCTTTGGTCTCTTCGTGTTAAATTTTACCTTTCAGTGGAATGGACTGAGTCAAATATTTTCCGGAGGGACGGCTGTCACATTCCCCCGTATCATTTGACCAAATTAATGACTGGGCACTATTTGACGCCGCGAATATTTCTGAAAGGAAGGAACTTCGAAAATAGAGGGACGATGGAAAATGTGAAATGGCGTATTAGCATTGTGGCGATGGTTTGTTGAAGAATGTGATAGAGGGTAGAATGCTAGGTAAGCGAGGGAGAGGGAGGAAAAGATTAGGCATGTTGGATGGAATGAAGGNNNNGAGAGGGAGGAAAAGATTAGGCATGTTGGATGGAATGAAGGGATGCAGAAAGTATGCAAAAATGAAGACAGGTTTACTGTAGGGGTGTGCCCATCGGAGACCTACCTAAACTGGTAGATTACCAATAATAATAATTAGTATTTATTCTCAAGCGTTGTCACAGATAATAAAATATCTAATTTACAATTTTTAGATGTTCTTTGCCTCAGTGTTGAACAGCAAACAAAAAGAATGTTTTATTTCATTACAAAGGGTCATTTTGAACCTATGGTAGGGTAGGGTGGAGGCTTCCCTTTTATGCCCGCCAGGCCAGATGGCGCAGGGAGGTTATGAAAAGAGTAGGGGCCGCGATGGCCGGTTGGCCGGCTTGGCCTCCGAGGGGACGTGGCTCCAGGACATAGCCCTTCCTTTATTCTCTAATTAAGCATTAATATACAATTTTCATTCAATTGGTTAAGGAAAGCAGTCTTCCATAAACTTTCCTAAATGAGTACATGACACATGTGGTCCCCACTTAAAAATCTAACAAGCAATAGTGCAGGAATATTTTGTAGCACATATATCCAAGCGGGCAGGGCCGCGACAGCTTCCATGAGTTTGATGTCATATTCACATTCACAAAATATGCCTTAATTATGTTTTCCCTTGCTAGCAAAATCAAAGGAAGAATGGGTGGCGTCAGAGTACCTGGTAAGTAACCGGGCCCTTCTGTTAGAAGCTCATCGTTCTGTCCACTTTACTAACACGCCCTTCACTGCTAAAAAAATAACTGAAATTTGATAGCCCTGCAACTTGAGAAATTAGGATGGGTTCCCGTGCAGTTACGAAGAGAATGAGCGAGATTAATACTAATATAAAGGTAGGTACATGCCACCTGAGTTCATCTTCGACAATGAGGTTATAATAATTACTATACACTCTATTAAAGGGATGTGGTTGGCCATGGGTAGAGGTCTGGGCTTATAACCGGAGGGCCCGGGTTCGATTCCGGGTGACATCTCTGGACACTCTCAGCTTCACCCAAGCTGTAAGGTTTTTCGGGCACCAGATCTTCCTGGGAAACCGCAGGTGGCACAGGAAAAGGAACTGGCCCCCCTACTCTGATGTGTGAATTTCACACGACTTTGAGATTGGCATTGGGCGAGCTCTATCTTCACCTATCAAACCAACCTTAGGGTTGATTACTGTGGTTTTGGTGATATCATTAAGGGTAGTCGCCACCCCAAGCCTCGTCATTTAAAGTAGTTTAATGATCCTGATACGCTCCCAAAACTGTGACATGCTCACTATATACTTCCCTGACAGAGCAGAAATACGGATTTTGAACTGGAGTTCCGTCTATGGGGTCGTGGGCTTGCATTCCACGTTTCGCTCGATGAATTTGCTCGCGTAATAAATGGCGCTGCATCTACATGCATAATTACGAACATATAGAACCGAAGGATTTTATAAAGCTTCAGCGAGATATTGTAATTAATTTGTGAGTAGTTTGCGAGTAAGAAGCACGCCTATCTTGCATCGGCAACGCCCGTGTCCCATCCTGCAATGTGGAGCGATCGTTCTCCTTGTCAAGACCGTGCTTAAAGACCCTCGCACAAACTTCATGGTTAAAATATCGGCATGAACCTTGTTGGAAATTTTTATGCCAATCAATTAAGGAAATAGTTGACGGACAGTGAAGAGAGATCGATAGCGCTTCTTGAAGAATTTGTGTAGCCGTGCAGTTGCACACATATACATATAATTTCTGAAAAATGAAGCGAGTACTTAGCCCTTCAATATGTAAGAAAACATAAGACTCCTTAGGCCGTAAACAACTTGTGCCACATGGCCTAAGGAGGGTTAATATTTTCTTATATATAATTACTGATAAAGGATTTTTTTTCCAATATTCCGTCTTGAAATTAATGCATCAATGGAAAACGTATTTCAGTTATTACATTGAGCCACTTTCTCTGCTACTTAATGTTGATATTAGATATAAAAAGAAAAAGCTTCAAGAGCTAGTACTCAAAAGAATTTGAGAAATGTTTTGCTAACTAAGGGACCTTTTTGCACTTATTCGCACTTATTAAGAAAAGGTTAATGTTGACGTTATATCCCGGTTCACTCTAAAAGAATAAAAATTAAAGTAAAATCTCCTGCCTCATATTCAGGAGTTCCGTCTTGCACGAGGAGAGCCCGTGCACGAAATTACAGGCAAGACTTTCATTTTGAGTTGTCTTAAATGACTTCGCTTCAGATAGTGCGTGAAATATGGTCACCTATGGTTAGACACTCCTTTCTAAAAAAAATATATTCGAAATATTTCAACGTCATCATCAGTTTTCTGTTACGCAGGTTCTCAATGCTCCTTTGCAGTTTCCAATTTCGTACCCTTCTCTTTACACCCTCATAAGCGCTTCTCCTCTGGAGTGTCCCCCAATCCCTCTCCCTCCTCCCCTCACACACCCCTCCACCGTTCATTCCAAAACATCCCTCATCCAGCAGTCCCTTTTCAGTGCATGCTCAAGTCAGTTCTTCTTCTTCCTCTTAATGATGGCTCAGATCAAGCTTCTCTCGTCTCCTATTACCCACAACCCCCTCCGTTCCCTACCATCTCCTACCACGTGGTTCGCAACACCTTTCTCCAAATCCACATTTCAAAGGCCGCTTTTCCCCGAAATTCATGCCTCACACCCTAAAGCGCAACGCTCCACGCGTTGCATTCAACTGATGTCTTCCTCATTTCTAAATACATGCTGCCACTTAATTGTCTGATTTTCTTCATTCACACTACTTTGGATTTCACTTTTCCAGTATTCTGTTAATTCTTTTCATAAACACTTACACCGCCTCACATTTAACAGTCTGATTCCTCCAGATGCGGCATTAAATTTTTCCAGCTCTTCGATTTTCAACATCTTGGTTTTCTCTGTTTTCAGTCTCAGACCATTCATTCATTTTCCCTCAGTCCCTGAAGTTCCAGCATTTTATTCAACTCCATTTTGCTCTCTGCTATCAGAATCATGTAATTTACAAACCTAGCATATATTTTTCTCTAGCCTTTCGGGTTTATATTCTTCGCCTTCTGTCAACACTCCATAACCATCTCTTCTACGTAAATGTTGATTGTGTTGGGGCAGACAGCGACCCTGCCTCACTCTTTTACCTAAATAAGAATCAGCATTTTCTTTCGTAACACAATTAGCACAATCAAATGCCTACAAACATAACCCAAAATTTTCTTTCATATCCCACTTAACACAATCAAACCTCTTCATCAGATCTACAAAACACATACGTAATTCCTTGCCTTTTTCTAGATTTCTCTCTCCAATAGCCCTTACCGCACCAATAGCAACCCTGTTATATCCATTCCCTCCCCGCCTCCGAACTGTTCTTCAGCAATGCTTCCTTCCATTATCTTATCCAATATTTTGTTCAACATTCTCGACTTGATTCTGGAAGACAGCATGTGGAGTACGACTTATAGTCCGGTATTTCAACATTCATATACCTAAGATGAGAGATGATGATGATGATGATGAGAGTATATGCTCTCTGAATAGTATACCGGGGGTATCTTGTTTCGAACTGAATTTGAAATAATAATTAATCCCCATCGTTAAACTAATGAAGATTATAATGAAAGAGTAGTGACAATTATAAAGGGAAAAGGTATAACATACATTGTTCATTGCATTCAAATAAAAAATTACAGCGGTAGAGAATAATATTTGGTACGACTGCATCAAATTAAAAGTCACGCTAAATTCGTGCCTTTCGGCTGAAAGTACGGGTAAATTCCCTCAATTCGTTCGGTAATAGGTTGATCGTCTGTAGCTCAGAGACTACCTATGATGATTTTGCTTTACGGGGTCATCCACATGTGTTGCATCGCGCGTTTTTTTGAAATATTACGTCTTCCTCCGTCGTGTCACACACGGGCGCAATACTTCAACCCCGCTTAATATTACGTCATACCTTTCTCCTCCTCCTCCTGTCGGTTTTTTTCAGTTTAAATCAGCGTCACCAACTGGATGGTTGACTAATCATAAACCCATTACTCGAAACTCTCAACTCCCAGAGGGTTATGAAACCGTGGCATATGCGGATGAAATGGAAGTAACTACCAGCAAACACGCGTAAGGAAATGGAAATACTTGCTACAGTCTGCATGGAAATCATTGAAGACTGGGCTAAACTAAATAAGTAGGTACTTTCCACCGAGAAAAGTATGTATATGACATTCGGAAAGCCTCTTATAAGAAATCTATCAGTTGAAATTAATCGCAAACAGCTTAAAAGAGTCATAAGTTTTAAATACTTAGGCATTGTCCTGGGATATTAACAACAAGCCAACTAAATATGTGGAGAGGTAAAATTGATATTTCGAGTTTGTAAAAGACACTGCAAATGTGCGCTTGGCAACCCATCCTTACGTACAATGTACAATGGAGTAATATTACCCATAATAATATGTGGCAAAACGACATGGGATCATAGGTTGGGAAATTCATAAATTGAAAAAAACAAATGGAAGTAGCCCAAAGGAATTGCTTAATCGTAATAATGAGGCGATATAACAGCGTCAGCACGGATTCAATTTGTGTCATTACAGCCCGACCATCCCTAAATGTATAGCCATGGAAAGAAACGTCATAAAATCAATAAGAATCGGAACCGCAATTACTCATTTTGTAACACCAATCAACTCAGACGAACCCAGCGTGAAACAATTAAAAAGAGAACTCAGAAAAATAACTGAAAAACAATGGTCATTTGACATGGAAAAAACTGAAAATGGAAGACACACGCATAAATTCTTCTAAACAATTAGATAAGGTCTAACAAATAAAATGGAAACGAAATAAAAATAAGTAATTCAATTAGTCTCCAACGATGGAAAATTTAGGGCATATCATAAGAAAATTGTCAAGAACGATGAGGGAACATTTGAAGAATGCTTAACTAAAGATACCGCCAAATATTGTTTATTGGAATGCATTAAATTTGAAACGATAAGAATGAGAATATGGCATTTGATTAACAATAAGCCCAACATCCTGGAAATAATATTAAACTGCGAGGCAAAGGAACGGAAGAGACTCACGGAAATTACAACCAAAATAGCTACTTATAAAGAAAAGATAACGGAAGATCACCCTTCGGTGATAACTAAGATGAAGAAATCAAAGGAAGAACAGGAGAAAGAAGGAGGATTTGTCGATCATCCCATTCAACGTCCCTAAGATGAGGACGAAGCCATCCCAGAGATGAGAAGAATGAAGAGAGAAGGCTGTGTGGGCCAAAGTGTGACAAAAGGACCATTCATTTATGTGCACCTTCATTGTAAAAATAGTAATTAAAAATTATTATTATGTGTTTAACACCAAAATTATTTATACATAAATAAAATTTGTTCAAGACCTATTGTTCATTAAAGTGGTCGTGGTAGTCCAGTGGTCAGAGCGCTGGGCTACTAACCGGAAGGCCCGGGTTCAATTCCAGGTGAGGCGTCTGGGCACCCTCAGATTCACCCATGCTGAGCATCATTTTTCGTGTACCAAGCCATCCTGAGAAGTCGCAGGCGGTACAGGCAAAGGAACTGCCCCACCCCTACCCTGATGTGTGAATTTCACACGTCGTTGGGTTTAGTACTGGGTACCTCACCTACCAAATCGACCTTCGGGTAAATTACTGTGATTTTTATTAATTAAACATTAAAATTGTTCATATATGCAAATTTTAAACTTAAAGAGGAATCAAGAGGGCTAAACCTGAAGTAGGAACCCTTAGAAACTTTAAATTTTAAAAGTTAAGTAAATATCTCCACGCATTCGCAACAGCGAACATGAAGGAAACAAGGAATTTGAAAAGAAGGGACTTCACATCCCCGATTTTTTTAATTCATTCTCTTTTATGCATATGCGAAAAATTCACAGTGTAAAAATCATTCGCCTGAACCGGGAC
>LYUA01003594.1:71567-83743 GCA_002093875.1 Calopteryx splendens
ATTTTATGAGGAGGAAATAATTGATTAATATTGTCGACAATATACAAGATGTGAGGTCCTGAGACCCAGGTAATTGATGTGAGAGAGTTCCGGGATTCGGAGAATATCATGGTCCTGAGACTATTGATACAATAATTTCTCCGGTGAAAATCACGCAGACACTTCCCCACGTGCCTTTCGATGCAGCGGGCGCGTCCGCTTCGCTCTTGAAGACGCCCGCTGTAACCTAATAGAAACGTAAGAGACAAAAGACAATTCCTATGCAAGATTCCTCAGTGTCAACGTACCAAAACAGAAAGTTATGATCCACCAGGAGAGAACCGGAATTGTAAGAGAACATCCGGAGGGTACCTGAAAATGGCCTATCGAGATTCAGTCGGTTTCCAGTGGGTCTCACCTCGAAAAACGATTAGATATTTTTGCACGTGGATTAACCAGTTTCGAGTGCCTTGCTTGTGAAGTGCGTCAAGTTCGCCTCTCTACTAGTCGTTAAAAGATCTCGTGCACTAGAGTCGTAAATCCGGTAACCAGAAGTCGGTGTAGCGACATTATAGCTAAAATATTTTTCTTTTTGGTACGCAATTATCCGTCATTTTACAAAAAATATTCTCACCTTTGTAGGTCGCCCCGCACTTACAGATCCAACGTAGGGCCCTTTAAAATGGTGTTTTCTCACTGCAGAGATTCGCCGACATTATTTTTTTGCAGTAAAATGCATAGAGTAATAACACCTTTAAAAAGTTATAAAAAATAAAACATCTTTGAGTTACAGTGAATAGGAGAGTCCATGGTTTAGCCTTACAGACCGTAGAGTCTAATGGATCCACGGGATCACAAAGGCAATGCATCCATTTGGAAGCTTGAGAAACTGCTTGGAGAAACAATATACCGCAGAGGTCTACAAAGATATTAATAGGCACTCGACTAAATACAACACAAGATCGAGGGAAATACTTCATCTTGCACATTATAGAATATTTATTATGCTCAAGCTATTTAGTATTCCTATACTGAAAACTGCACGAAATTTTTCACCAGGAACAAATTGTATAGTGATTTTCAGACGGCTATGAAACTTTATTTTTCCATTATTGGCCTCTTCAGGAATTATGCAAATAATAATGCAAAAAATTTCATGACGATGGGGCGCCGAAGAGAGGGAATACTAGATTTATCAGGATAAATAGTCCTAGATAAACACGGACCATAACCACACTAATATTGTTGAATTACATATTCCTGGACAGCCTCACAATTATTTTTTTTAACCCTTCAACACTGTTCTACGCACCCTGCGCCGATCCCTTTAACTTGCCCTTATCACCACATAATATGGTTCTGAAAGATTTGTTGGGAGAAGGATGCATGGGAAAGCCTATTGCATGCCTTTTTGGACACAACTCACGGACACACAGCCGAGTGCGTCTTCCTCATCTTATAGTCGCAGTTAGATGGAAAAGTCGTTGCTCTGAAAGGAATCTCTTGGGATTTTTGTTTCTCAAATTAAATTCTTTTGCAAATATTTTAGTTGTGTGCCTACATAGTGCTTCGTTTCTCTCTCATTGAATTTCGAGTGCAAGAAACTGGGGAATATTTTTATGTGTATATATTTAGTATTACTCATTCACTGGTAGTTATGGCGTGTGCGGGGAAAATAAAGGTCTGGAGAGATGACCAATGAACTAGTAGATGACATTCTGCTTGAAAGTGATTCTGAGGATAGCATTTTCAATTCTGACAGTGACCGTGAGAATGGCATAAATGATCGCTCCGTAATCGACGCGTTGATAAATGGCGATGTTGATGAGGCTGAGGATCCAGCATCTTGTGATGATGCTCCGCTCTCAGCAAGCAGCCTCACTCCTTCCCAGCGGTGGCCGAGTCATCAACCATTTAAATTAAATTTAAATGGTTGATGCCTCTAAATGCTGATTATAGGATTACCTTAGGACCTTTCAGTGGCAGTGGCCGAGACATCAACCTCCAGCTTAATCATGATGATAAAAACGAACCTCGGAGTCACCTCATACCCCTTAGCTGGCTGAATGTCCACGGACCTTTCGGCGGGCATGCATCTTGTGACTTCCCAGTCGTGGCCGATAACGCGGCCGCCGAGGCGTTTATTGCCTTTGATAAAGGCGTAGATCTCGGGGTTGGCTTTGCCCAGCAAAACCTCAGCCCCCTCCCACGAAACGGTCGCGGCGCTCAGGCTATATAAGCAGACGTTGGGTCCAACAGCGGTACGCCTCAATTCCAATGCGAGTGTCTCCGGTACATGCGTGCACGTGTCAGTATAAATCGTGGTGTGATAAAGTGATTAGGAGGAAGAGCGTCTGAGTGAACAACTCGCGGAAACGTGTTTCGTTTTCCTACGTCAAAACTACGAAACCGACAAAATTTCGTATCATCAGTGTTCCAAAATGGTACAATAGTGAGCGGGGGAGTGACAGCGAAAATTCCGCCCTCGTGTGATGCGTGAAAAATCATCCAGCATCGCGAAAAACGTAAAGGGTAGGTTCTTTTACCCAAAGGGGGTGTGGAGCCCCCACCCCCAGCGACCCAGAAAAAATTAGCGCAGCATGCATCTCTTATGTTAACCCAGGAAATTGAAAGCCCAGTGACGATGATGTCATTTTCGACAGTCATGGCCGGTCTTCGGGCGCTCTCGGCAGAAGAGCGAACTCGTGCCATCAACATCCTTTTCATCACCCTAGGACACACCACCTCCATCTTCCACCACAGAATCCGCGGTGTTATCTCCAGCCGTCTCGGGCCAGGAGCCCTCATTCTAGCCGGCGACTGTCGCCGCTCAGACTCCTGCAAGCTCAGCGGGTTGCGTCGCAGCCCTTTCAACAGCAGTGAAAACATCTGGTAACTCCGGTCATCCTAAGAGTATGGTGAGTGGCTCCACTCTTGCCAGTCGGTCTCCCCAATCATGTAGCACAGAGTATACTCTTGTTAAATCAAAGGATAAGCGTCCAGGTTCCCCCTTAATATCGTTTACCCCGGCGGTAAAAACTTGCAAACAAATATGCCTTTTTGCAGGAAAAGGGAGTTACTCCTGTGACTTCCCAAGAATTAGACAATGCCTCCAGTTTAACTAATGACTCAACTCCATCCTCCATGGACATTTCTCAACAGGCAAAGAAAGGGAAAATCCCTCCGATTAAATTAGCGGACGTAACCAAATGGGTTACGATTCACGCAAAAATGCGAAATAAATGCAACCTTACTCCGGTTACCCAGTCCACCGGCTTAAATTCCGCAATCATTAAGTGCTTACATAAGGAGGATTTTATGAGAGTACGTACAACTTCCCCATTGGGTGACCGACCTGTCGGACGCCCTTCCTTCCCCCGGAGACCCTCGATCGAACTCCACCGCCTTCCCACCCGGAGACCCCAGTCGGGCTCCCTTCCTTACGACGCACGCGCCGCTCGCTCTCATTCTAAGTAAAGAACTTTACCCCCCCACCACAGGAACTCTCCCTCAGTGTTTGCCCTCTGACTGTGTGAAGGACCCCTTTAACTGTGTATCGCTCGTGACCAATATCACTTTCATGAATCGGATCGACCATTATTTGCAAGTTCCCCATCCAAGAGACTAACGGTCATTACGGAAATCAGATTTATTTTAGAAGGGCATATCCAATTATAAAGGAAATTGGGAAACATTCATTGGTAGTTACAGTCCTCAAGAGCATGGCATTAACAAAATAGGGAAAATTGGGGAGAAAACTAATTACCATGCAGACAAGTTAGGAAAACTGGTGATAATGCATTTTGCCAAAGGTCAAGAATTGCTCCGTAGAAAATAGTCACAATTGAAAATATTTATATAGTTTTGGGATAATTTATGTTACTGGGCACTGTGAAGAAACTGACAATTAGATCATACTTTTCCACCAAAAGAATCAGATATAATCATGAGAGACAGATTCGAGTCCATTTGTAAATTCCTTCATTTTGTAAGCAACGAAGAGAGATACTTTCCAAGATGCTCCAAAATTATATCAAATTTATTCCGTGATTGATCACCTAAACAAAAAATTTCAAGATTTTTTTACCATCCAGGAATAGTTCCATTGATGAATCATGGGCACTCTGGAAAGGACGTTTATCATTCAAGCTGTATCTTCCTCTAAAAACATCCAAATTTGGAATCAAGTCATACGAGTTTCGTGATTCCATCACTGGATATTTATAGTTTATACTGGTAAGGACACTATGCATTCATCTCAAATG
Source organism: Calopteryx splendens (assembly GCA_002093875.1). Classification (NCBI taxonomy): domain Eukaryota; kingdom Metazoa; phylum Arthropoda; class Insecta; order Odonata; family Calopterygidae; genus Calopteryx; species Calopteryx splendens. Next base: position 75,812 of record LYUA01003594.1, read on the forward strand.
AAATCTGACTATACTACAAAATCATCTATTGTTTTGAAGCTAGTGGATCTGGACCAAAGTAGAACTATTTAGTTGGATAATTACTAAAATTCTCCTTAGTTCACAATGTTATTGAATAACCACCATACAGATTGTGCAGGTACATTGAGATTAGGTCGAAAAAATGTTCCCATGCCTGTGAAGGAAATGAAGTTGAAAAAGGAGAAGTGATAGGTTATGTATTCTGGCCCTTTATGTTATCAAATGGCAGGATAAAAAAATAGTAACCATGATCAACGTTCCACGATGCCGAAATCACAATTACCAACAAGGTGGAAAGAACTACAAAAACCTGCCCGTGTGGTCAATTATAGTAAATATATGGGAGGAGTCGACCTAAGATCAGCTTTTTCAGGCATATCTAATGGAAGCATCTGAATACTAAATTTTTTTACAGGTTTTTGAATATTAGTGTTAAACTCAATGATAACATATAGTGAAAATTCAGGAAAAACAACCGATTACCTTACATTTAGAATTGAATTAGTGGAAGCACTGTTACTAAAATATGACAGTTGAGTTCAACAAAGAGTGACAGGTAGCCATGTATCAGACATGCTTCCTCAACTCATCGAGAGGCATTTCATAAGAATACCACCTACAGACAAGAAGGCCAAACCACAAAGATGTTGTGTTGAGTGTACAAAACATGGGAAAAGGAGGGATACTGTATACTGGTGTGAACCCTGTGATATCACACTATGCTTTGACCGCTTCGAGGATTACCACACCAAGCTGAATTTCTGAGGTGAAGTATATTTTTGATTTTTTATTGGATTTAGCAAAGACAGCTACTTAGCTTAGGCAATTCTATGGAACATTAGCCTTTGGAGATTATCAAATCTAAATCTACAACCGATATGAGATTGGGAGCTGATCATTTCAAACTGCTGGGTGCAAATGTTTATCATCACACTTACCTAGTATACTTTTTTATGATCAAGTACCTGTGAATTTTATATTACCTTTCACAAAAAAAGGGATTACACTAAAGGACTTGCATAGAAAGGTATTTCAGAATAGAAAAGAAATATTTTAATGATATTTAATTTTTCTAAATATGTATTTGCAGGCTTAATTCCACTAGAGCTCCTAAAGAAAAATGGTAATAACGTATTTAAAAAACGACCATGAAAGATTAACTTTTAAAATTATATTCTGTAAATTTTGAGAGTATTAAAAGAATAGTTCCTGAGATATGACTTTCTAAATAAAGACACTCCATAATCGTCAATATCGTTAAATCTCTTCCGGAGTCACGGCTAAAATCCATTGAAACCCCATATGGGCTTGAAGGGTAAACTGAAGGTGCCAGAGTATGGCCAAATTACAGGATTGAACATAAAGCTCATATTTGAGTGGCCACCTGTAATATGTGCTCCTCAGAATTGCAGGATATTTCTGCAGAAAGAAATATTCCAGTTACTCAGGATACTCCATGTTTTTCAAACACCTTCAAACTAAGCAATATAACTGAAATATTAATTGGTTACAAGACTTAGGGAGTACTGGGAATTTACTTTGACCATTTGTTTTACTTCAGATGCCCAGGATATCACAATTTAACAATGGGAAAAGAAATTTTTGTATACAAAATTTGGATAATGAAATTTTAGAGATTTTTTAGACGCCATTATGATGACAGCAAAAATATTTGCTTTCCAAGAATACTGGAAGATTCAAAATCACTGAACTTTAAAGAACTCTCCCTTGTCTAAATATATGTAAATAAAAAAAGCAATTCTGGAAGCCTTATATTTGCACTAAATTCAGAGCATGAGTAATGCATATCCATATTTTTTTAAATTTATGTATACCTTTTCATTAAAGATAGCCGTGCAAAGGAGGCAAAAATAATTACAAGAGTGGATTTCAGAATTGTTGCATTCACATATATATTGAAGAAAACCACTCATTCATGTTTAAGAAAATTTCACAATTAACCAAAGAAATTGTATGTTATTGCTAGTCCATGGCGAAAAGAATGTTAACTCCATCTAGAGCTGAGAAGTTGCACAAAATCTGAATCACTGCCCCATCTTACCAAATTCATATTATTACATAAGAGCAAATATGAGAATAGAATTTTATGTATGTACAGGTAGTCATCAGCTTACAACCTTTGTGGCTTATGACCAGCCACACTTTTAACCATAAAAAATAGAAACGGTATAGAAACAAAAGTATGTACAGAATTGAAAAGTAAAATATTACATTACTGTATTTACAATTAAAAATAAAAGAAATTTTAATATCATAAATTTAAATTATAACAATGACAAAAATATTAAAAGTACTGTTCATACTAGCGAAACATGACCAGATTGACTTATGGCCTGTCAGTCAGAATGGAAGTCTAAGCGATGACTACCTGTATGCAATCTAAATATTTTGAGCTGCCCACTTCATGCCAATAATGATACATGGCAGACAACCTGATGGTGCGGCTATAAGGATCAATCATTTCTCAAGAGGGGCGATTATGTGTTACAGTTAAAGACCCCTAATCAGGAAATTTATAATTTTGAAATACCATTAGCTGAGCAGTGCTATTAGAATGATTCCACACGTTTCAATAAATTTAAAAAAAACTTATTTCAATGGCGGTTAGCAACTTAAAGAATCTGCCCAACACTCTTGATAGATTTTTCCATTTCCAGCTGGAGATTAGTTGAATTTAAACATATTTCATGAGAATAATTTTGAATATTAAATATTTTTTAACATTTTATCTGACCACATAAGAAACTATCATTAACTTTTACTTTTTGTTTGACTGATTGCTTTCACATGTCTTTGATGGTGTACATTTTTTCATGACACTAACTAACATGAGACCACTAACCATGGTAGGCTTCATTAAAATTAATTTTTTTACCCCCACCCATGTCAAATACGGGAGCAGTAAAAGAAAAAAAACAATCCCTGGTATGCCTGTGAAGGAATAACTGTGGCAGCTTCAACTTCATATGAGAGTAAGAGGCAAAAAGAAAAAATTCTCAAGTTTTATAGTAAAAAAGACACACAGGGATGACAAGCTGAAAAACTATGATTGATGGGTCAGATCTTGTGATTACGGTGTGGTTTTGCAACCAGTTGGAACTCTTTACTGATCATTGCTAGCTGAACCATTCAAATAACACAGATTCGAATGTGATACTCACAGCTGGTAGCAGTTTCTTGCTACTTTCCAACATATTTTTTTAATGTGAAAACCCCTTATTTTTCCGTGCTCTTTAAAATGGAGAATAAATTGGACAATGATTGTCCATAATGTGGGTAGGTTTCAGTTTCTTTGGTGTCCATTCTTCGGCAATCTTCAATGATTTTGAACGTTAATTCCGTGGGGCCAGAGTCAAGCCATCAGTAATTCACCCAAGACTACGGTATCAAGAGGTTCAATAGGTCAAGGCTTTACTGTATCATGTTCATTTAAGCTATTTGAAACCTAGATATGCATTACAAACCTCTATTGTGAACTTTCACATGTCAAAATGAAAATATTGATCCAGTTGGAAATCTGAGGTCCTCAAAAAGCTAGCCACAAAAAATTCAATTTTTTTTCTCTGAAAAAATGGGAGTACAACTATATATGAGTGTTTACGGTATTTCACTGACCATTGTAGAAGGTCAAAGACTTTCAACACATTTGGAAGAAAATGAAGTTCATGGTGTAAAAAGTTGGTGAAAGATGAGAACTTCAGTCTCACAAAAATAAACACATGAAGCAAAATGGTTTAACATGTATTTTTAAATGTAACAAAGGGCAAACAGAAAAAAGTTTCAATTTCAATCACTCATGACATAAAGCCTGACAATTCCAATGAATCAGCTTATTTGTGAATCAAGTGAAGCAGTGTATTTGTTGATTGGCACAATAGTGTGTTTAATTTTTTCATGAACATCTTAATTAGTTTCAGTTTCAGGCTTGATGTGGTGGAAGGAATCCATAATGCAGAACTGAAATGTTAACATCATTTTTAATTATGGTATACTGATGTTTCACCTGCTACATTTTCAAAATCAATTTTCTATATATGACGTGTTTCATAAATCCAAGAAGTACCATGTCATTTTCTATTAAGATAGAAACAATTTTATACACTCAAGCTTTAAATTGCAATATATGTATAAAACAGAGAAAATTGGGAACTTCTAAAGAATGTATTGCAGAATATAGGATTAGACTGGAGGGATAGGAGATTTATCCGAAACCTGAAAATGTATCAAATTGCATAGGGTTGGCAGTAATAGGCAAGGCCATAAGACAGGGCAGCTCATTATCACCAGCAATTTTCAACCTATACATAGAAGCAATCATAAGGGGGGAGTGGATCAGGTCAGTCAGATTTGCTGACTGTTAAACATTAGTTAGCCAATCAGCCATGGGCTTGCAGTCATTGCTCACGATAGAGCCAGTGTGATAGCTAAGGAATAAAAATAAATGAGAATAAAATGAAGGTAATGAGATTCTCAAGAAATAGGGAGCTGAAGTTAAACATTAACATAGGTGGGTATAAAGTTGAGGGCAGAACATTTTAGCTGCTTAGGAAGTACAGTAAGTCCCTGACTTACACGGTTAATTTGTTCCGAAAATTTCCGCATAAATCGAAAACCATGTATGTCGAAAATTCCTCAAGTGTCGAAACTACAACAAAAGTACTCTGTTTTCTGCATGTTCATATATACTATGTGAAGAACACCCTCTATTGACCAGATATTCAACTAACTGAATATGCTTGACTTTCCCAGCATTTTTCTTTTCCTACATATTTCAATAGGTGATGCCATATTTTTGTCCATGTATCTATGGAATCGTGTAAGTCGGGGACTTACTTAATATTTTAGACAACGGCTGACAATGTGGTAAGAATATTAGATGGAATCACATCAGGTAAAGAATCTTTTACAAAGATAAGGGAATTGATGACAAGGACCTTAGGCAAGGATCCATCGAAGACACTAGTGAACACATTGATATGGGCCAACATTTTTGTAAGGTTTGGAAACTTATTAGTTCAGGAAAGATAACAAACAAAGCTTGGAGACTTTTGAAATGTGGGCAAGGAGAAGGATGAAAAAGTGAATGGGCAGATAGGAAAATGAACAGCATGCTAGGGGAGGAGAGAAGGCTATTGGGAGAAATCCAAAGGCAGGGCATACTGAGTGGCCATGGAATTTTGAGGAAGGAAAAGATTAGGCATATTGAAGTGAATGAAGGGTGGCAGAAAATATGCAGAATTAAAGAAAGAGCTATTGTAGTGCACATTGCTGAGATGTTAGTGTTATGTAAGTTGTGAAGTGTTGGCGTAAATCAGAAACCCTAACAAATATATTGAATGAACATCTTTAAAATAGTATACACTACCAGACTAAAAATTATACTGAATAAAAAGAAGACCAGTTACTCTATACAATACAGGGTCTGGAAAAATCCCTTAATTCAGTACAACTTATGTTTCGACAGCGGCGAAATGAAGATGCTCAACCATATCAGTTGAAGGAATCATGAACGGTAAACACGAAGTCTGCGGTTTTCAGAATTTGCTTCATATTTTATTCTACAGAAATTGAGACCAGAGAAGCACATCTTCATGCATTTAGAATTCAACAGTTGGATAAGACTTCATGAATTCTAAACTTTTCCCCATCTTTGATATAAATCGTTTACTAAAACAAATGTATCAAAGCCAAAGAAGCTACACCAATCTCAGGGTTTTCCTCTGCAATAATTGTGCTCCGACATTAAAAATTTGACCCAGGAAAATTAGAAATTAGGCACTTGGTTAATATCATTAAGCATGCTACAATATTTCTGATTGAAGAAATTCCATTCACAATTCAGGAGAAAATCCCAACAATTATCATTAGTTTTCAATTACTTGACAATGAATAGTTTATAGTGAATTACCTTAGAAAAATAGGAGGCCTCATAAAAATTATATTTTCCAGAAGCTTAAATTACACTGATGCTGAAAGAGTAAGATAGCTTCATATAACTGTGTGTATTACATGGACAGGAGAATTAGCATTAACAAATAATCTAAAGAAAACTAGATGATAAAGTTAAAATAAAAATTGTAAGGTTAACCAAGGCTTCGTGTAATTTCATACTGCACTTCACCAATGACAGCAGAAAAACAACATAGGGACAAAAATGAAAAACATTAGTCACTCAACCTCTTCCTTAAAACAGTGCCACAACAAAATTACCAATTACGTAAACTTGCAGCAAGTTTATTAATAATAAATAAACTCATTCTTACACACAGTAAGATTTTAAGTTATTGTTCTTGATCACAAACCGATTTTGATGACTTCTTAGCACTGATAAATTCAATTTTAACAATTCACTTCCTTAAGCAAAATACAATGAACAAAAGAAAATGATATGTAGACAGTGATACACTCACAAATTTCAAATTTTAAACAAAAACATTATGAAATTATAGCATTTATCACTGGGTTTATAAAGTCATGCCGTTTCACACAAATATATTTTTTTAAGCTTATGACAGGGAAAGAGCCAAGAAACAACACAGTGAGACAGCTGGAGTGAACTTAACATAAACATCTTAGGCAATGACAGCTTCTATCACTTCCCTAATATATATTATATATATTTATATACTGAACATACCACATTTTAAAATATTAAATGTCAAAGGGGGAAATAATTTTTTGTAAGCAATGCTTTATGTACAATATGGAACCTTCTAGAGATGGCATATTCCCAATTGATGGTCAAAAACATTCTTCCCTGAAAGTCTCACTGTGAATTATAACATCAGTAAAATTCCATCAACATCAAATCCAGATTTTTAAAATATTGAAATAGTTGCAAGTCTAATCCATCAAACATGAAGCAAAACCTATTCAATAGGAATGCATAATCAATGGCAGTATTCATTAATTAAAAATTCCATTGGGCCAAATTGTAAGACTTCACTTCAAAACAGCCAAAATGCTACTGGCATTGAACAGCATGCATTAAAGCAGTTAACTTGAGAACTTATCTTGCAGTCGGAAAGGGAACAGAGGACCAAGTGGCTCTGGCTAATTAGATAGTAGTATGCTGACAGTGTAGTGGGATTGATGAGATGCAATTAACCACAAAAACTATTTCTCCGACCACTTAGCAGGGCTTCACAAGTCCATAACAGTCATTCATACTGGTCTACTAATTATTCTACATCCATTTTATCTTCTGTGCTACCCTGTTGTTGATTCTCTTCAGGAGGTTTAGAATTGTCACCTTCATTTTTAGCTGGCTCTTTGCTTGGTGGAGGTGCTGCCTTGGGCTTGGGTTTGTTTATGACCGCATTCACTGCATTTTCAAAGGCCTATAAAAAAAGTGTGCAAACCCCAATATTAATCAATACTTAGAGAACGGCAACAAATTTTTTTTTAATAATTGGACATGCTTTAACTTATGGAGCCTGGATATACCTTTCAAGATTATTGAAATCATATTTATTGTAATGCCTTGACATACAATCACTATTATCAATTTTTATATATTGTAAACTAAAAACCATAATTTAATCATAATTCCACCAGATCGTCACGGATATAAATAGTTTCAAATTAGTTTTTAATGGAAAAAATGACCAAATAACACCGTGAATAAAATATAGAAAAGCCAAAAGAAAAGGTCAATTTATATTGGTTGCTTTACTAGTAGATTTTTCTACTGATTAGGCACAAATAGTGAACATCTGTAAACCCCTAAGGTGTTCATTTTCCAACAATTTTTCCACTGCAGGAATATGGTAACAGCAAATATAGGGATATATCCACTATACACACATTTCTTGTGTGGTAAACAATGGCATCAGATATTCGTTCGCAGGTTTCCTCGGCGTGGGTATGATGAACTCTGCATTGTTTCGG
>LYUA01003594.1:123050-134515 GCA_002093875.1 Calopteryx splendens
GAATTCCATTCGATAACTTGCCACTTGCACTTGAAGCAATCATTTCAACATGATCTGACATTTTTTCTTCGTACTACTAAAACAAACATGCATGACTCAAAATTAGCAAAAATTCAACACTTTTAGTAGTTTAAAAGTGTAAATAATTTTAAATTATTGGCACAATTTCCATCCAACAGAACCAAAAGCACTTCGCTCACCACGAGCCAGGGTCATTTTATACACTTGACAAGGAATCTTATCAATTATTGGGAAATAAATCATCAGAAAAGGAATTCCACTCAAACCAATAAAAACTATGTTTAAATCAGTGAAAAACCAACAATAACTATAGCAATTTTAAGTATCCATAATTTTTTAGTAAACCAGCATTCACATTATCTATTTGGGTGTAGGGGGAAGAGAGCAAGTTGCCAGACTTAAGTTACAAATACATTTAGAGATGTCAATTACTTATCTTTTCTAGAATAGGAAAGTATTTTAAAATGAAAGAAATGTTTAAAATTCAAGCTTGTGCTTAAAGTGACATTCCACTCATATTTGATCCATAGTAATATTGAGCATAACAGGTGTTGTATAAATTTATAACCAGAATGTATTGCTTGGTCGCTATGAGTTGAAATTACCTTTTCATATCCCCATGAACATCCTTATCATCCATGAAGCATTCAATATTCATAGGAAGTTTTGTTGAGTTAGCTGACATCTGCTTCTTTAATTTTTCAACTTCAGTAGTTAGCCGGAGATAAGCTCGTGGATTTGTTCGAGGATCTATTCTATAATGCTTTTGAAAATAATTTGAGAACTCCTCCGCTAAAATTGCATCTATATCCCTACCACCCAGGTCAGGATCAGCTGCACTTGCAAGCATCTGCAAGTAAAAAACCCAAATGATGAGGTAAATGTTAATATCTTACTTAAACCTTTAATCTAACACAATCTTAAACCTACAATCTAATAAACTTAAATTATTACACAATGGCCTTTAATGACATATTACCATCCACATATTCTATTATTCAAATTACAATTGGAGCTTCTGCTTTAGAAGCAATGTAATAGAACTAATGTAATTTCACCCATTTAGTCGACAAGCTCTCTTTTTATTTTCATAAAATTGTAAGATCTAAAATTAAAGACAATGGATACATTTCATGAAACAGGTTATCTATGATATACACAAAAAAATGAACTCCGGAAGAACTCAGATAATTGAAGAGCTGTCTAGTCTGTTGAAATTAATTCTAGAATTACTGTTAATAACAAATCATTCTATTATTTAAATGGTTAAAATTGCATACACATTGTCTGTCTAATCATTAGTCAGATCATTCTTCATGATGGATAATTACAAGTAATATTCGGATAGGCACTTTTCTTCTATGAAAAATCAGCAGTCTTGCAGTTCATATGGGAAAAATAGGTAACAAAGTTTGTACCAACAGTTAATCATAAATTAAACTAAACCACAGTAAACAACCCTCAATTTGGTTTGATAGTCAAGGGTAGCGCTCACCATTTAAGGCATGTTAAATTTACACATCAGGGAAGAGGCCTATTCCTTTTCCACATGTGGTTTCCTAGGATGATCTGGTACTTATAAACAATCACACAGCTCAGCTAAGTTGGGTGATTTAAACCCTTCAAGTACCAATGTCACAATGTACGATGTTGACAAATTTTCCCAGAAGTGCTAGAATTGCTCACAGCAGCTGTTTTTCTCATGGCTATAAATCCATATAACTATGGAGTAATTCATCTTTCATGTTTTTGTCCCTTTTTTGGACTTCAGGTTACATTTTGAATTTTTAAAGCTAATTTTATTGTGATTAACAATAATGTTTTATTGTCATTTATTTTTAACTCTGCACATCTCATAAAAATTGCCTGGTAATTTTCACACGATTCTGACCACTACGAATAGCACTCAAAGGGTTAGAGTCACCATGAACCGAACCAGGACCCTCCAGTCAGTTGCCAAATGCTCTACCCATTTGGGTATTAAACCATGGATTCCAAATTAGGTTAAAGAATTAATTGAATGGCCCCATCACAGAAATTACACATTCAGACTAACATTTCTGTACTCTAAGCAAAACAATTTTGATTACATCATACTAAGTTCCATTTAAGATTTAGGTTTTTAGGTTAGGTTAGCGTAATGAGAAAATGTGAAGGCTTTTCAAAATTCTCATTATAAAAATTCTACATTTGTATGCCTCAACACTCATACTCATTTATCCTAGTTATCATACATAGATTAAAGGTTGCATACCTTCAGCTTGCCTTTGTGAAAAGCACAAGCAGACACTTGAAGTGAAGCATGACCACAGTCCACAAATATCACATTTCTTGGTTTCTCCTCAGGAGCCGGAAGATCTTGCTTGTAAATTCCATATGCTAATGCTGTAGCAGTTGTCTCATTCATTAACCTTAAAACATTTAAACCAGCAATAGCTGCAGAGTCCAATACTGCCTTCCTTTCTGCATTAGTGTAAAATGATGGAACCTGCAGATATTTGCATCATGAAAAAAAAACAATCAAGGTAATCTGAAGGTGGGTGATACACAAAAAATATATAAATGTAAGAGTTACTAGTCTTAATTTCAGAAGAAATTAAGACTATCATTATAACACAATGAAAAACATACAAAACATATTGCAATTAAAGTAATAACTACCAATTTAAAGAGGTGGAAAATCAAAGTGAATTGAATCAATTATAAAATCTTGTACGAGGATCCATTTGCCACTATACTATACATCTATCTCAGTGGCAAATGGATTACCTCTATTTAATTTTGCATTATTGAGATATCAAGCCTTTGAGAATTAAAAGCCCTGAGAGCAATTAATGCATAAAATTAAAGTCTTTAGTTTCAAGATTTTTATGATTGAATTAAAAACAATATGCCAACCAAATAAAAATTGTTGGTAAATATATACTGCCCCACAAGGTCACAATAGATAATTGGGGACTAAAAAAATACTTTACTCTTACTGGTATTATGATATCGGCTAATATGAAAATGGGAAAGGCTATTCGAGGAATATTAAGAAAAAATTTGCAATACTCAAAAACAACATTGATGAATTTTGAAAAACTTAATCCTGAAAATATAATAATTTAAATTTGTCAATCTTTGAATATTATCTATTTGAAAAAAAGTATTTTCTGTTTATGAAGTCACTACACCAAGCTATACAGAGTAAATGAAGACATAAGTAATGTATCATGTTACTCTTGCAAAACTAGGCAACCCTATTGCATTAGGTAAGTTATATGCTGAGTACCATTTATTTAGACTGAATATACAAAATCGAATAGCATTGAAATTTTTCTTCCTAGGTAACATCTGCCTTTCGTAAATTTCTTTCTATTTGACTAAATCATTCCCCGTCTAGCCTCAAAAAGTTAGCACAGTACTTGCCTTTCCCACTTCATGACCATTCATTCACCTTAGTGAAATTGCATCTAATCTCCCAGTTTTTTCAGTTTCCCATATCATGGCAATCTTTTTTCATTAATCTGTTGTACAAATAATATGAAATTATGTATTTAATACATTGCACATTCGTCCCCCTAATTCCATATCATTGTTAAAACAAGTAAAGCTGTTACGTCACTACTAGGTAAATAGTGGGACGAATGAATAGAAAAACAGCACAGCTGTAATAAAGGATCAACACCAAACAAAAGACACCCACACAAGTACACTCACTTTGGTTGGTCCTGGCCAATGGTCTAAAATCAGTTGAAATACAGCAAAATTGCAAATGCAACAGCAAAGAAAATAACTATTTAAAAAGAGATTAAGACAGTTGCATAACCATATTACTGCAATGGTATAATAGGTGTGATACATATGATCCTAAACCTTCATGTAATTCACACTTTTGTGTGATCCACATCAAAAATTCAAAACTCTCTCTCATGGACCAAATGCTTTCATACATTTGAATTAGAATGTATAAAGTTGTAAAGTATTAAAAATTGAATTTAGGATTTTTTGTGAGAAAGATACTAAAAAATGTCGCGTTAAACTTTTGCTGAAAACTAAAACAAACTGGGATATTATTCTGAGTGGGAGTCCAGTTCCAAAACTTCTAGTCTCAACAGTGGGACAAATATGAATGGCATAATGTATTAACAATACATTTGAATAATTGTAGAAAACCATTTGAGATTGTAACTTGATACTTCATTAAGCCCTTTAACTGCTCCCATTCATACATATAAATACATTTTTGCAATATTATTTAATTTAAATGATAGGTAAAATCAATTTCTAAAGTGAGTAAATGAATAACTTTTAAAAAATGCAGGCATTAAAACTTTATTTTTTTAATTTAAAATTATCAGAACTTTAACCAAACAAGCACAGTATATTAAAAAACATTTGAGCAAATAAAGAGCTAAGAAAAGAAGTTTTCTTGCCGAGTGGTATCATTACCGTGTTACAAAAACTAATTACTGAAGTTTTCAAAAAAAAAAAAACAATTATAATATAAAAAAATAATTACTAAGCATGAATGTTTATAATTACAGAAACAGCAGCATGACTAACATATCTATTAAAATTTCTTGATACATTAACAAAATTAACTGTCTAAACAACTGTCAGTAAACAGAGTTTAATCATGAAAAAACATACTTTTATGAAAAAATGTACAAAGGGAATTCTTATACAATCCCAACTAGCCTAATACATATATGAAAGAAATCAACCCAAAGTTTGACTTGAAGGTGAGGGTAGAGCCCAAACAACGCTCTGTCCAAAGGAGTGTGAAAATCATGCATCAGGGTAGGAGAGGAGGGGCAGATCCTTTCCCTGTCTTCCATGTAGATTTGTTATCCGAAAAGTCACACAGCTTGGGTGAAGCTGAGGGGTCCCAGAGGCATAACCCGGAATCGAACCCGGGCTCTCCGGTTCCTGGGCCCAGCGTTCTACCCACAGGACAACCACGCCCCCTAGTAAATGTCAACAGGTTAATAAATTAACTTGTTTCCTACTGAGGGGTACCAAGTATTGGATTGCTGAAGCATTATCCAAATTTATTGAACCGCAGATTACATACGTTAACCAAAAGGTTATTCTCCGTCGATGAGTAAACGATAATGCGTTATATACCACGACGCTAAAGGAAAGGCTTGCTTAGGGGCTCATATCAGAATATTTAATTTAGTAATATTTACTAATAGAGAGAATGAGCAGCGAAACTGTGCAATCAACGAGTGATGGGGGATAAGGTAGCAGATACGAGGTGGAAGACGCGTGGGAATGTTCTTCTATAGTTTCGAACGAATCGAACGGAGATATATACAGCCGAAAGTCGTTTATTGATTGCTATGGCGACCAATGGGGCGGCCGGTCTCCCATGTTTACGAGAAACACTAGCATTGCCCAATATGGACAGCGCGCAAGTCGACTGAACCCAAGTGCCATCATATTAAGACCGCTGGGGATACTGTTTGCGCCGTAATCGGTCAAGGCGAAGAAAGTAAGCTAAAAGGGGCGGGGAGGTGGAAGCTAAGAGACGATGAGCCGGGACCACATGAGTCACATCCAAGGTGCCGGCCAGAGGACAATTTTGGGGTTCAATTCATGGATGATTTCTGGGGCCTCACCATTTCAAGAAGAGTTGTAAGCACGGAAATTTAGCTATAAAAACCTCATAGGTCCCTTAGTCTAATAGATTTTCAGAAAATTGAAAATATGCAATTGTGCAAACAAAATGTTCATTCAATTCACTTTTAATACGGGGAATTTGGTTAATTTCATTAATAGCACGTTCCAATTAGCATTGATAGTCAATTCTCATTTTAATAAATATACAGTGTGAATGAACGTAACTTCCAATCGTATGTAAGTTTTTTACATTCATTTATTTTAAAACAATTAAGATTCTATTTCATTCCATAACAATTAATACAAAAATAAAAAATTGTCATTCATTCTACTAAAACCGTTTCCCTGCTTCGAGCAGTCAAAATAACAACCTTGTCCTACCTCAACCTCGCTTACATAAACCACTTCAAGGAATCATGTTGCCACCACGCATACAAATTAAATTTTCTTAAAATAATAAGACATCTTATATATCGCACCATATAACCTTTCATGAAATAGGATATACATGGAAATGTACTCACAGAAATAACACAGTCGTTCACTTTAGTCTTAAGAGCAGTTTCAGATGTTTCCTTAAGCTTTGTGAAAAGCATAGCTGTGATTTGTTCCGGGGAAAACACATGCTCTTCATTTAGGTAATTAACCTGAAAATCAAGATAAGCACATTACATATTGTCTCTTGAACAGGAAACCAACATTTTGAAAAGGAAAAAGAATTTTCCCGCAAACATACATACCTTTATTCCTATGCCACCGTTTGATTGTTGCACTGCCTTAAACGGAAGATGTTTGAGTTCCTTCTGGATGAAAGGATCATTAAACTTCCTACCAAGTAGCCTTTTAAACCCATGCACAGTGTTTTTCATGTTGGTCACCATCTGGTTCTTCGCAGCAACTCCCAAAATACGGTTTTTGCCACTGAAGGCAATACATGATCTAAAAAACAAAATGCCGAAATATAAAATCAGTAACAATAATTTCCTCACATTCGCCATACAAATGGGAGGATATAACCTTATTTATAAGACACATAAGAGTACAACTTACAGACAACTCCCTGATAGTGATTAAACTATACATACTGTATCCTAAGAGTTTGTTCAAAGAAAATTTTTTTGACCTCAAGTCCAACTGTTTGCTCGAAGTAAAAAGATCGAAATTATATCAAATGGCACACGCCATACAATTTGGAAGGAGAGACCATCCTTTTTTTAATTAAATAATATCTGATCTCTTGATCTATTTTATCAGTATAATTCTATCTATTAAATGCTACCAACCATTAGCGACAATAAATACTGCTCTCAACCAAGCAACAGCAAACAGCAACACAAATACTCGTGAAGGACAAAAAATATCAGAAAAACATCTAAATATGTTCTCATTTTCAACATATGAAAATATATCAAAACCTACAAATTTATTTAAGACACACAATTTATCATTTTCCCAAAACCTTCAGGATGGAACTACTTATGAATTCAACATGGAACAAACTGATGGTACGGAGGCGAGTAATTTGTACGCGATATAGAATATGAAGATGATATTGCATGCTCCTCCTATGGCCAGTAGGAGACTATTGCTGCACCAGAATGTCGAAAGGGAACGGGCCACATCGCGGGTGGAAATCCATAAATTTTGAACCCCATTCTGAATGCACTGAAGTTCCATTCCTGATTCACAAAAGGCTCCGCCAGTAAAATCATCGTCGGGCGCAGATGACCGAAGGTGTTCATTCGCTCAGGTATACACCTCCCTCACCATCGAGGTAGCATATAACGGTCAGATCTTTCTCACTAGTGATAAATAATACGAAAGAAAGAATGCAAAGAACGAGGCGGCATCCATTTAAGGCAAACATAGCAGGATAACGAAAAAAGGAAGGGATTGGTCATACCAGGAGACATGGTAGACCACATGTCAGGAACAAAATAAATAAGAAAATGGGAGACCCCGCGAGGAAAACCGTGGGGTTAGGAAAGAGGAACTATCATGGCGTCAGGGAATTAGCATTGGATTGCGAAGAATGGGGGGCTGTAGTCAACCATCTGGAGATAGAAAGATCAAGGAATGAAGAAGTGAAAAGATTCGACCTTAGGGACACACTTATTATTGCGCAAAATGCGGAAAATTTGCACCTGGAAAAATATGGAACAAATTAAAAACCCATGAAGTCAACAGAGAAAGCTTACCTAACAGTGGATAACACTCAAGTTATACTCCACAATTCGAGGTCATGCAACTAGAACCCGGAAATAGCGAAAAGCGATTCCACCCACAAACCACGTAAACTTCGATACCCTTGTACTCCACCAGCACCAGAGAGCACTTAATATACGAAGTAATGGCGGCAGTGATGGGATTAAATATAAATTGCCCCTGCATAGAGAAACCAATGCTAATAAAATGAATACACCGACTGAAAGGATTTAAAAGAAAAACGTTTTCTTATCACAACCCGAAATTAAGCCCTGGAAGACAAATTTGAGCCTAGTAATACTCCTAGAAAGCGCAATTTTTCACATAAAAAGACCCTACTAAAAGTAATAGTACCTAAAAGCTACAATGCAGTTCAAAAGTTGTGTTAAATAGCGCAGAGGCTTAACATAATAATAAAACTTTTTCAATAGCTTTTACTAGTATTCGTTTCACATCATGGAGTTTGTGAGCTAACTAGTATTCTTAAAGAACTTAGAACTCAACTTGTACTTGTACTTATTGTTAGCTCAATAGACTCAAAGAGACGGCGACATTTTTGTATCGAGGCGAACGGAAAAGGTGCGAATTTTTGACGAGTCGCATTATCACGTGATTATTGCACGACCATTAACAATCTTTCATCAGAAATTTCAAGAGGCACTGTTCAAAAAGTGACTAACTTCTTTAAACCTTTATGGGGGGAGGATCCGGCAAGCAGTAAGAGCGCAAGCGAACCAATTCTCCCGTAGTCGGGACTTAGCCTATGCACTGCCTCTAGTCGCATTATTATTTTATTATTTAAGTATTTTGATTTCCGGGAAGCAATTAAATCAGATTTCTATAATTATTCTTATAAATCTATCAATCTGCTATAAAAATCCACACGGCAGTTATGCAGCGAGATTTCTCATGGCCCAAGGACGATATATAATAGACTTAGCAGCCCTTTTTACATGCGCAAAGAGCGCATTGCTATTGAAAGGTACTCAATATTTCTCTGCGTCAAACGTTCTTGCATCTGGGCATGATGAGACGAATTCAGACAAAATGTCATTTTCAACATGACATTCCTAGCATAAACGCCAGATGAGTGGAAAGCACAACTTGCAAAGGTGAAAAGCCGTTAATCAGGACGAATTGAAGTAATTTCTCCGGATTTTTTTAAGCTCCACATCACTTGCCCCAAAAACATGAGGTCGATGAATGAATGATGATGGCCTTTAAACCCATGACGCATTCCTGCATTGACACCTCTAGCCCGCATGGCCAGAAAACGAAAAAGATATTCATTTCGAAGTCACAGAGAATATTCACAGCCAATCAACTGCGAACGAGCAATCAATTCCATATAAAGGATGGTTCGAATCAACTACGGCGATGAGCGTGCCGGGGCCTTATAAGGACTGCTTCCTCAGCCTACTTTCCCCGGCAAAATAAATGCTAGCAGAGATCTCCGCCCCCGCATAAATCCCCGCGACACCGCGGACACACACAACATGGATATGAAGAGGCGGAGAGGGACACGAAAATGGGAAATATAAAAGTAGCGGCGCAGAGGACTCGTGTGCAGGAATCCATCCGAAGTGAATCACAGCGGTTGCGTCACTAACCCCTCCCACTAGCGCTCTCTCGCACTCGCAACCCTCGTTTGGGAACAGGCAGCCTTGGGAGAGAACCTTAGCCCCCGCAGCATCCAACTCGAAAACTCACCGCAGTAATCCGGACAGCGCTTGGAATACGCTAGACCGGCGCTGGCCAACCTTTCAACGTAGGGTGCCATAGGTAGCCACATGTCGCGCGCCCCTCGTCGGCAATTCACGGATGAAACCAGCACCTATCTACCTTTTAACACTTGCTTCATTTTTCCCAGTATCATTATTTTAAGTTTCACTCCATGAAAAACTACGAACTAGCACCTACTTTTGCAATATATCACGAGAATTAGGTAAACATTACGAGGATTACTTACAGGGATATTCCCCATTGAACCCCTTACGAGGATACAAATGCCATCAATGCCGGAAAGCATAGAATGCGATTAAATGTCAGAAAGAAATCTCGTTTTACGATTTCGATAAGGATCGCCTGCCAGGAATTTTAACATAAAAACTTTGTTAAATAACAACAAGTGCCTACGTAAAATCAAACAAAACTAAGTCATTCAATAGAGCTGTATCAGGCTTCGTCAATAAGAAACTAAGCCAAAAGAAAAGGAAGTCCAAAAAACTTTAATCCTTCGCAAATTCATTAGAAGAACATCATTAATCATTGATTAGTTCAAGTTGTCTTAACATGCTCAGTGGTAAAATATGCGATTATTTATTGCCAGCGGTGCAAACCGGAATAACCACAAAGTTCAAAAATATCTGTTGGTATTTTACAGCTAAAGAAGGCAAGATTTATGTAAGGTCCAATGTTCCTTCACTATGCTCGTGAATTTGACATTATTTTCCCCAATAACAAAGTTGGAATTCAGAAAGTAAACTGGGTTTTGCATTACAGTTCTAATTATAATATTTATATGTAAATAAAATTTAAAAATAAAAATATTAAAAGTTTTAAAATAATTTTCTAATGTTATAAGACGAATGAAAAAATGGTTGACTAATTCCGCAGATGACATATATTTAACATCTTCATAGACACTCACTATACACCAAGGGGCTTTTTAAGGTTAATCTGTTTATTGGGTAGTAGCAAGATATAAATGATATTTTAAAAATGTACGTTATCTTGGCACCTCCAGAACAGTCTATGACATTGCAGCACTAGGGTGTATATATCTGTTATACTATTCTCCTTCCAACGAACTTCTATTAGCACCAAAATGAAGCTTGGGATTCTTTTGAGGTATAAATGGATCACTTTAAAATATAATTCCAACACAGATACCATCATGTGAGGAAAATTGTATTTCCTATCCAATAACAAATTTCAGCAACCCCGTAAACAATGACAAACGGCGCGAAAAATGCTACCCCCAAATCCCCCGCGATTGCATAAAAGACGAGAAAAAACTTTTGGCAGAATAAAATATGTTGAGCACGATTATCTTCCTTAATCAACAGACATTTCAAGGATGGAGAAATGTCATTGAGCAGTTGTTATGAAACTGACTTACAATTTTGCAGAGAAATTAGGCTCAAATGTTATGCATGAAACTTAGTACTCTAGCGATCCTCTTATCATCATTATTACACAGAACTTCGTTGTTGTGGACCATAAAAGGTTACTTGCCAAACCTACAGTTAAAATATGTTTCGGTAAAACTTGCATCATATTTATGCTAACCCAACTTCCGTCTCCCATTTCAACTTTTAACTTTCTTTAACATATCCTCACCTTTAGAAAAATTATTAGACGATATTTGGAAGAAATCATTACGAACACAGATCTAAATGAATGCATATTCTTCCTGAAGTTGAAATGATTTGGTAATAATATGATCCACAATGTTGCAAGTAGAATTACCATACATTACAGGGCACTACAGACATTACACGGGGCAATTGCAGCAATAATTGCACGAACGATTGAACAGGAATAGAACATGTTCTATTTTTCCCGCAATCGAACGTGAAAGTTCTCGTTATTACGACACGCGCAATTATTGCAGCAATAAATGCCCC
>LYUA01003594.1:289081-300533 GCA_002093875.1 Calopteryx splendens
ATCCGGCAGTGAAGGTAGACCATTGGGAATTTAAATCCGGCGCTTAAAGGTTAAAAGATAAAGACCCAAAAACTTGGAAAATGGTGATTTTCAACCCTGAAAAGCCATTAATAACCAAAATTTTAAATTAATTGATCAAGAAATCACCCTGCTATATATGTAGTCTGCTCACATAGAAATGAGCCTATGTGGTAACTTCACACATCCCCTCTTTGGAGGGGATGTACCCCCATTCCGGTCACCTCCCTCTCTCCTCTCACTAGGATTAAATTAGGTAACATTGTTGGCAGCTATTGGTGTCCGTTTTAAATTTATTCCTTCTCTGGTATTGTGCTTGGTTTTTGCATTTTCTTCGCGCATCCATTTGGCTTTGATTTGTTTTTGCTCAATGGATCAGTAATTAATACTGTGTGAGGCCAAAATCTAGAGGAAGCTAGGACTCCTGAGTATGCTCTTGCTGATTGGTAGTTTGAATTTCCCTTGCATGTGGAGAAGAGATTCAGCAGCTCACCATGACACTCACTTTGAAGTCTGGAGGTAGGGTAGCAATGCCTAACTCTGTCCACACAACCAAAAGGTTCTTTTCTACACTAATGGACAATACCTTGGCCTTTTTCTTAAGTGTATCTCATGGCTAATTCCAGTATGTGTATGGCAGCCCTTTTAGTTGATCTTAAGAACATAATTTCAAGATTATTTGATATACTTTATATGTATATCCATGGGAATGTAATAGGACTATATAAATTCTATTGTAGGTGACTGTTGATATTTCAAAGTTTGCTGTTATTCCTTGTACCAGTAATGTCTCTGATTTCTCGTCTGACAATGAGCGAAACCAGAGCTTATGTCGGAAGAATCTTTGTGGGTCCATTGACTTAGCAGATTAGCCTGCTAAAAAATTTTTCACAATTGAAATGGGCACTTCATTTCAGGCAGGTGAGAGAAACAGTTAGCTGGATATTTTCAGAACCAATGCTACACTATTACGTCCAGTCTCTGATTAAATCCTGGTGGCCCAATGGCACATTGGTGGAACCATCTCCTCCTCGGACAGAAAAGGAGAAAGTTCGCACACGGTAAGTATTATTTTTTCATCAGCTGATGTGTCTTTGTAAATCAAGTGCAAATTATTTTAGCTATTCTAAATGCCATTAGCTGTTAGGTAGTGTGGGATAACGAGGAAAATTATCCTTCAATTTTATCGACCCTTTTTTTTCATGACTTGCCCATTTCAGGTCTTGAATGCTGTTTTTACTAACAAGGAATTGCTTTTGACTTTTTACTCTTGAACAGTTTGTAGTATTTCACTCTTGTACAGTCTGTGCTGTGTATTAGCAGAATTGTGATCATAAAAGAGGTTTCTCAATCAATAATATGCTTATCCAGGAAGCAAGAGTGCACCACAATAATTCAAATAAATATGGCATGGTGAGGTCTTAATTTATTGTTGTTGAACACCATTTTTTTCGAGGCACATGGTAATCATAATGCACAGTCTAAGAAGAAAAGAATAAACACCTTTTTCATATATCACTGGTCCATTTTTTGTGTAAATTTTTGGTTGCCCATGAGGTTGCTACATATTATTTCCAGCTATGTAAATTGCCTTTTCTGTCAAATTTGAGTAAAAATTGTAATATATTTAATAGATTTATTATATTATTTAGGTGTTTAAAATGGTATCATGACATTAGTTTATGAGAGTTTTTATTGCAATGAATGTGTTACGATGTAACCTCAGTCACCCTATTGAAGATCCAAAATTGATTCAATACAATTCATCTACTAAGTGTTTCACATACGTGTGTTTTCATAATGAATGTTTTTATTCAGTAAATGTTATTGTTAGTGTTCATTCTTGTGTCTTAATTGATATTCACTTGCTCGCATAGTATGTTCTATGAAGCTGTGTTTCAATTAACATGCCTCTTGATAAATCACAAGGCCAAATGATTCTAATTTTATAAGCAGCAATATGGAAAATTCTGGATTAGGAGAATGTTTGGTGGAAATAATTTTGATGTAACCCCGCAAGCCCAGAGGAATTCTAAATGAATCTAATCTCTTAGTTCAGAGGAGATTTAAATGGATATGTGGCTTTGTGTTGGTAGTTGTAAAAAATTTGTCATTTAAAACAAAATATTATAAAACGTGATGGAGAAGGCTTCACTTGGTTAACATCAACATTGTAGGCATTGAGAAATATTATAAAGCCTAAAAAAATTAAATTATGCAGTCAGCCTCTGCGACATAGTATGTTGCTCGACAGCATGTGATGTCCAGGCTCAGTTTAGTAGCTATGTTGCTCAACACTGAGTGGTTAAACAGCTATGTTCAAAAAATTGCATGGCCTAAGAACTTTCTCATTTTTGTCATTACAAGAAACAAGCGTGGAATAGGTCTAAGCTTCACTCATTTATATTTCAGTTATTTCCATCTAAGATTAAACATTTAAAAATTCCACCCAGTTTTCTTGATCAGAATCATGGAAAAACTTGTAGAAGTTAGTAAAAACCATATTTGCACTATCTAATGTGAATGGTATAAATCTAATGTGATCTAAGCTGAACCCAATTCTAAGATGACCCCCTTTTCTCAGGACTCCACTAAGGGAAAAAAATGAATTTTTAATAACAATCAATTATAGAAAGTAAAAAATAAAATACTTAATTAAAATTTAATTTATTGAAATGTTTGTGCATATACTGTATATACGCTTGTATAGTTTAAATTTTTCAAACCAAATTTTTGGGTGAAAAATTGGGGGTCAAACTATACACAAGTAAATATGGTATGTAGACACAAAAGGGCAAACATTCAGTTAAATTTAAATATATTGGGTTTATTCCCAATTCTTTTTTGGATTGGGGAGCTATGATTTGCCAATTTTTAATTTTAACTACTTATACTACTATTCTTGTATGACTTTTGATGAGAGACTGTATAATAGACTTTCATACTTATTTGTGCAGTTGGGAAGCAAAGGAGCTGTTTTTAGATAACATTCCTGAGGTCTTGAGTAATCTAGTTGGCCAACAAAGTGCTAGGCGTGGAGCAATTAAGATGTTTGAGACACTACAAGATGTTCGCCTAAATAAACAGCTATTTTATGTAAGTATTTGTTGAAATTCTGAAGAATTCCAATAATCTGGTATTATTTTATATTTTTTAAATTCTATTCCTTTCTTCTCTCTCTCATTTCTCCATCTCTCTCTGTAGTGATTCCCCATTTTTTTTCTTTCCTTACCTTACACACCCAAAACAGTGTGATCATACCCCTGGACTATAGGGGTTGGTGCCACTGGACATAGGTAACTGATTCACTGATTAATCAAGATAGCTCATGTATGTTTTATCAGATAACACTAGAGATTTTGTACAAATCATGAAACTGCTCTTAAAGTGAATTCAGCTTTCTTGTTTGCATAGCCTCCCACAGACATATTTCCTGAAACAATCATATGTAAGTAGCTAAGCCAAAAATTGGAAGCTAAGCAATAGGTAATTTGGAGACAGTGAATTTCTGAAATTTTCATTTGCATTGTGTTGAAATTGATTTATTCCAAATTTTTATGTTAGACAGGATAGCCATTCAAGTCAGTTAAATAGAAAAATAATTTGGTTCCTTAACCCAAGTGAATGATATTTTTTGCATAGAGAGAGCTAAGAATACTAGAAAAGGCCATCATATATGCAGGAAAAATTCCTTAGGCTTGGTTTTTGAAATTTAAAAATAAGTTTAAATTTTTACTGTTTTTCAAAACACTGTTGTTTCATGTTTTTAGCTAGATTTATTGACAGTTAACTTAACAAATTTAAAGTACTTATCAATTCAAGTGTATACTATCATAGACTAGATTCTTACAAGAGTAATATGAATGAGTGTCATCCAGAAAGTTCTGCCGGTTTCCAAATGAAAGTGCAAATCATCTTTTGGTGATGTTTTTTATTTTGTGTGGCATTGAAGTATTTACTCATTTTCCCACTTAATCACCACCATTGTTCAAACATTTGTCATAGTTTGCCATCAACTTATCAATTCCTTCTCGATAGTCATTTCCCACTAGATTCTGCTACCACTTTGTGCATTACAAACTTGAAGGTGATGCATTTTTGGATCACATTGTGACAGGATGTGAAACATGGGTCCATCATATGTCCACTCCTGAGCACAAATGCCACAAGTGGCATCACAAGGGATCCCCGTAGGCAGGCAAGTTCAAGCAAGTTCTTTTGACACAAAAGGCCATGCCTAATGTTCTGGGACTATAAAGGTCTTCTCTTGGTTGACTTCATGACCTGTATTGCCACAATCAATGCAGATGCATATTGTGAAACATTGTGAAATCTGAGAAGAGCCATTCAAAACAAGCGGCGTGGAATATTGAGTAAGGGTGTGGTACTCCTCCATGACAACACTCGTCTTCATGCGGCGAGGTATACCAAAAAGGTGTTGGATGAGTGAAATTTGAAATAGCCTGGAACTAACTCTCAGTGACTTTCACTTGTTTTTGAAATGAAAATCATTTTTGGGGGTCCAGCAATTTACAAATGACAATGAGGTTAAACTTAGTGTGACAAAGTGGTGGAGAATCTGGTGGGAGGGGACTAATTAGAAGGAATTGAAAAATTTGAGACAAATGTTTGAATATTGGCGGTGATTGTGTGGAAAAAATGAGTAAATCTATGTTACATGAAATAAAAAACATGGCCTGAAGGTTATTTGCATAGTTTTTTTTAATGTTAAAATAAGGTGAAACTTTCTGGTTGGGCCATGTATTTGGAGAAGGTATGACCAACAGGGGAATTGGGAAAATAATGGGAACTGGAATCCAGAACTGAGTGACCTCCTGTCAGAGAATGATGCATCATTAAAATTCAGAGTGCCTGTGTCTGCTAAGAGTCTGGGTTGATAGGTGTCATTTAAACTTTAAAATTCCTATTCTATATTCAGTGATAACCCATTGTACCCAATGGTAATCATTGACTTATACATAATGCTTTTGATCATGTTTGGATGCCATTATCTCACAAAATCAGGTTACTATGATGTCACTTGGTTAGTACCTGGAATTGACATCAGTGACTTGGATAATAACTACTGATGCTATTTCATCAAACTGTTGCTAGCAAGGCGTTTATCACCAAATGACATCTAATGGATTTTCATTGGTAAAACTAACACAAAGCAACTTCTTTTCTAGGACTTATTTGAAGTGGTAGTCTACGAAGTATTTCCTGAGATCAAGCAACCTTAACCCACGACTTGAATTTTGGCTGTTGGAGTACTTTTTCAGAAGAGTCATAGAAGCATTAACTTTGCAACTTATGTGATATGTTCATGACCTAGTCAATTGAAGATAAATATGTTACCTATGACTATTAAGACTGGGAGGATATGTGTCTTGCAATGCTATAGGACAAAATGTAGTATGTCCGTGGCCATTGCATACAATCAGTACACTGATACAGCATTCCTTGGATCTATATTTCCATTGAAAAATATTCCAATAGAGTTCCTCAGTTGAGTAACTAAAATATATGTGTAGAAACAAGTTTTCCTAATGATGAATGAGTAACTTGGTGAAAGTTTCTTACATTCAGTGTTGCTGTAAATTTGTATGTGAATCAGGCATTTACTTCCAAATTGACTTTTAAAAATGATGATATTTCCCATATATTCTTAAATTTCAGTGAAGAGGTGAACTTTAATGCTTTCATTTATTTTAATTATCATTCATCAGTTTCATTCTGACAAGGTTCTTTCTTACACTGAGTGTTGGTCAGGAACACGGCGTAAAAAGTAATCCTGTTTATCATCACAAATTTATATCTTTATTTTACATACTTATCTTGGCATTTTATTAATGATCATTACCCTCTTTCTTAATGTTTAAAGAAGCCAAAATGTTCTGCAAAGAACATCCATATTTTTCAAATCTACTCCTCTTACCATTATCAGACTGTATTTTATTTATTTTCTTACTGTTTTATGTTTCTCTTTTCTGTTATGCTACTGTGACCAATTTCTGTATTTGGAAACTGAGGTAGTTTGTTTGGTAAGTACAATGACCAACGTAACATTTCCTGGTTTGCGTCCGTATAATATTTCTTTTTATCTGACCATATTCGACACATTCCTATTAAACAGGAACTGCTGCATGTCAATGATGACCTTGCCTCTTTCCCTCTCTGCTAGTACGTTTCCTCATCTGCTTGTACCATCTCTCCAAGTTCACCTCATCTTGAGGCTTTAATTCAACATTGTACCTTTCATGTTTTTTATTTGGATGATTTCAAAAGAAAGTTATCCCCTTGGATAAATGAAGAATTTACTGCAAATAGCTTTTATTGTGTACCACTCATGCTATCTGACTGATTTACAATAAGCATGGAAAATACAGAAAATCTAGAGGAGTCATGGAAATTGAAAAAAAAACCCTAGGAAATTCTGAGATTTATGGGAGTAAGATCATAAAACTTTAGACTATTATTATAATGATTTCAATATACTGGTGGTAGAGTATTAAAAAATTAGGAACATTTCAAGCTGCATGTAGTCCTGCAAAAATTGCAGCATAGGTACTATTTTGATTTATACAGTGTTACTTAACTGCAGTGGTTGTTGTGATAGTATTGTACTTCTTTGCATTGAAGTTCTGAATTTCTGCTGTGATGTCACCGTGACTGATATTTTAATCTGGAATGTTTTAGATTTAATACTGGCCTGGTGAAGCCAGGTTATTTATAACTCAAGAACTTAGGCAAAACTGACAGACGGTTTTAGTTGGGAGTGCAAAGTTTAATGTAGACCACTTTGTTTGTTATGATGAATCTGTTATATTTGATAGGATATTTTAATTCATTTGTGAAAATTTTGTTTATTAAATTATTGTTATTGTATATTTTTTGATGCAGGGAGAGTGATGTGTTCAAAAGCATTGGAACCTACTGGTAAAAAATTCCATTGTGAACCATTTGGTTGTTTTAAGTTGGTAGTAAGTGAGTAAATAATGAATGGCTTAGCTCACCTGTCCAATACTGAATTAAAAATCAAGTATAACTGATATAGGTGAAGTTTCGGATCTTTTAACTGTAGATGGATTGTATGTCCACCAGTTGGTGTGCTAATTTGTAGGAACTTATTTGTCTAGAGAAAAACTCAGCATTGTTATGAAAAGTAGCATTTATTGTCAAGAATATTAGGAGTGAAGAAACGAGATTCTATACTTTATGCATGGTTAATATTTAAAATATTAAATTATTTTTATTAAATATGTAAATACAGTTAAAAAAGAAAAATTTTAAAATTGTTTTTGTTTTGCTCTTTTTAAGAATATATCTATATTTGTTTGTATTGTAATCTATATATTTTGTTAAATTAAACCTTGAAATAATTTCAGTTTCCATTTCTTTATGGTTTGTTCCCTTTAAATTCTACAGTTAATAGAAATCATAGAAAAGGTATGAATGCATACGTTGCCAGCCAGGTCAGTTTGGTGGGTGATGTGATTGCCTGCTAACCCAAAAGTTTCAGGTTTAAGTCCCACATTAGCCATTATGGTCTTTGTGTTGTAAATTAGTTAAAAGTAAGAGAAGACTTAATCGTCCTAATTTCACCAATAAAGACATTATTATTACATTGGGCATGCAGGCACAGTTCCTGTGAAAAGTCTATAGATTCAGAAAACGATTCATTGCAAAAATATAAGAAAATCTCAATTTCCTATGCTGCAATAATTTTTTAAAATTACTACCATAGTTTTCCATTGAAATTTTAATGGGCATTCCAAGTACATTAACGACATAAAAATAACTATTTTATCTTCATGGATTTCAACTTGGGCTTTCTTTTCATTTGGATGTGTTCATATTTCTGGGTGCATGCATGATCTTTTGTAAAAAGTATTTTTGTTGAAAATTGTCCTAATTAAAACTAGTTTATTTAATGCAGGAAAAGGGAGGACCGAACAATGAAAACTGCTTGTAAAATGTTCAGAGCTTACCCAATGTCTCCGTTCAATGTAGTGCATGATAAAGTGAGGGGGACCATGAAACCCTCATGAAATGATTCATATCCAATAATTACATTCAGTGGTGTTTACGGTTGCAAATACTGTGTGGTAATAATTGTGTTATTTAATTAGAGGATTTAACATTACATTTTTGTAACAATTCCAAAATAAATCTTTGTAGCTTCCACTGGCTATTGGTATTTGTAAATTTTTGCCGTTGGTCGTAATAGGTTAAACGTGTAGAATAAATTTCAGGATGTTTCCATTTTACTCTGATTCTCACAAATCAGAATAATCTGGAGTTAAACAAGATAAGTCCGCTGATGCTGATTGACTTTATAGAAATTCATGAGGGCATAACTATTATTTGCATGCCAAGAATCTTTGTTGTGTAATGAAATATATACTGTCTTATTTTATCACAAATTAATTCATAGGTTGTATTTCATATTACTATTCATTTTATTGTATTTCATGGATATATCTTCTCTTCCAAATGTAAATATGGAACCACTGAAATAACCAGGAAACAACTTGTAGGAGGGGGTTTCTTCTAGGTTAAATTGCATCCCACAATGGCCAGTTGAAAGTTTGCTGAACAATAGCTTAAAATAAACTAAGCACTCCTTTCATGTCAGTAACCTTCTGATTTCCCTTATTTTTCTTAAATAACTCCAAAAAATTCGAATATTTTTAAAACCCATTTTTGACTCCTAGGGTGGCTTTAACACCGTAACCATTAGGCTTTGACGCTGATGGAATAACAAATTACCGGTAAAAATCTCAAGAAAAAAGATATAGGAAATTTATCATGAGTTAAAGAAAACATCATGAAAAACTTTCTAAAATAATTATATTTTGAAAAGGGTTAATAATTAAGTACAGAATATGGAGTAAAAAAGTTACTATTCATGCATGGAACCTTTGCAAACAAAATTATTTATCTAGCTTAGTAGGTTCCTACCTACCTATAAACGTCATAATAATCGCTGCGACTGGCCATTTACAAAAGCAATGGGTAAATTTACAGTTTCCCTTAACCAATTCTTAAACGTAATATTAAGCTTTCTGAGCGAATATTCAATATGCAAATCGACTTCAGTGTAATTACAAGGCTCAGTATGAGTAATCTAAAATGACTATTAAATTGACAACACTGGGAAATGGGCACCTGGTCACCTCAGAGTTTTCCAAACGAAGTTCTTCGGTCAAGTAAATGAAAATTGCGATATAAAAATGAACTATTTATGTGCTGCTAAGTCAAACCTGCTGTTTGGCCCTCGATTATAAATCAAGCTAAGTCTATCTCGCATAGCCTTTGCTTGACTCCATCATATTACATGCGTAATTTTCGTTTTCGAGGAAACTACAACTATCGAGCTTCTTACAGAGACCCGTGTTTTTATTGTCTTTAATCAAACTTTAATTTTCGAACCATTTTCGCACTTAAATAATCGTGATCGCGCTGGCAGATGGGAAAGGGCGAAGGCAGCCAACCTGTTGATTTGTTGAGTTTGTATTGAACGTTGCCATTGGCTGAAGAAAATCTTATTATATTTGGGTGTTTATAATTGGTCATGATATCAGGGACCCGCGTAATTAATAATTGGGAATCTAAATTTTGAGATAAGCGGTTTCGATGGAGTAGGTACGCCATGATGATGTGATTTGTGATGTGCCCGTTGTCAGTGTTCTTCAGGCGATGGAGGATATATATTTATTTTACCTTGATATGTTCGAGTTTTCCTCCTCGACTGTGTTTTCGTTTGATGAAGTTTGTAATTCTTGAAGGAGTTACACACAAGGAGGTGCAACGGTATTCACGACAGCCAGGCAGGAAAGGTAACCTGAAGATGGTCGCATGGTTCTGTAAGTACCGTTTCTCTTATCGATTTTCATGTTCCGAATTTTACGAATGCTAATTCAAAACATCGGTGAATGTCTCCTTTTGTTGAAATATTCGTTATAAGAGGTGGTGGTTTTATCTCAAATGAGTTCGAATCATTGAGGTAAGATCTTATGTTATAAATTCGATACGCATACAATAACCTTTATTCATTGGCTGACCTTTCCTTGATCCCATCAGAGGCGAAAGATGATGCAAGCATGAAAGTAATCCACTAAGGTCACTACTGTCTATGTATTTGTGTTCATTGGGTGGTTCATCATGGATGTAGGTAGGGTAATTATGTCGTTTGGGGAGTGTATATTTTGTGGTATCCATTGGAAAGTAAAAATGGTGGTTGTATAATTTATGTGGCAATCATATCGCATCGTAAACTCGTCTCAAGGAGAACAATCTCTACATTTCGGCTTAAAGGTTTTCGGCATTATCTTAATGCTCGAGATGGGATTTGAACCATGGAGTCAGCTAGATTTGCCCACCGGGATATCTAGCCAGGCGGTATACTTGTTTCATAAATAAATCTACAAAACATGTTACTGAGCGTATTTTGTATTGAAAGGCAATGCACCTGGATGGGTGAGGAATTGTTTACCTCCTAGTCTTGCTTTTAACCTGCTACCTAATGTGCTGTATATTTACCCGGTCCATTGAATTTATTTCATGGAAAAAAGATTAGTTGTTGCATAGTCATTATTGTTTATCTCACATTAAGGCGTTAGCATAACATTTTTCTTCGTATGCCTCCACAGACTGAGGCCCCGAGCTTCCATATAGTTATTATATGTAATTAATGAACAACTATTTTGGGTGTCTCTTTTAAATACTACCCAGTGTTTCCTTTTTCTTAATGTAGTTATAAGCAATCTCAGTAATCAACCCGATGGTTGGTTTGGCAGGTGAGAGTAGAGCTCACCCACTAAGCCCAACGGTGTGTGAAATTCACACATCTGGGTAGGGGGACCAGTTCCTTTCCCTGTGCCGCCTACGATTTCCCAGAATGACGTACCCTATCAATGGTACAAAGGTTGGGTGAAGCTGAATGTGCCCATAGGCGTCACCCGGAATCGAACCCTCCGGTTTGAAGCTCAGCCAGCTCTACCCACTGGACTACCGCGCCTCATAATATAGTTATATGGAGAACATAAAATATCAAATTAAAAAAATGTTCACAGTATGTAAAGAATCGTCATAAATGCCGAAGTATTTCATAAAAATGATTGTTACTTTAATGAAAATAAATGAAATTTTACCGTAGCGTCTAAGTTTCGACCCCAGAAATTCCGAAATTAGTTTTTTCCCATGAGGAAAGTAGTATTATTTTGAAATTCATTCAATTTCCAAATTCGGAGATGACCATCGAGGGTGCGTGGTTGTCCAGTTATTAGAGCGCTGCCCTATTAGCCGGAGGGCCCGGGTTCGATTCCGGGCGACGCCTCTGGGCACACTCAACTTCACCCAAGCCGTGCGATTTTTCGAGTACCAGGGGGGCTATTACGTAACGTGAGTCGCCCGGCGGTAACTCAGTTTT
>LYUA01003595.1:57602-69222 GCA_002093875.1 Calopteryx splendens
GTCGGCATGTAAACCTGAATTACAACTACGTTCGTTGGTTCTGCTTTAATCTCTACCAGTAATATTCTATCATTGAATTTTTCTATATTTACTACTCTTTTTCCAACCTTTTTGTTTAAAACTACTACTATTCCACGCTGACTCTCTTACCCTCCGCTGAATATCACTCTGTAACTATCACCCCAATAATCCCCATTATCCTTCCGTCCTACCTCGCAAAGGCCAACCATATAAATATCTGCTACTTGCTCTATCTCCTGTTTGAGGTTTTCTAACTTCCTTGTTTTCATCATCGTCCTAACATTCCACGACCTTGTTCTACAAGTTGCGTTCCTCTTCTAAGTCTTCTTTTCCGTTTCTGCCGATTCGGCTGTGCAAGTGTTTCGCGTGATGACTACCGCGGAGGCCTTGCTTCCCCCGCTCCCAGGCACGACACCCGCCCATTTGGGCCGGGCCCCGTAGTTGCCAGGACTCATTGTCATATTTGTTACAATCATTGTTTCTTGGGAAAAATAATTGAGGTGGCTTCCCGTTGCCTTCATCATTTTTGTTTTTAACGCCATACCATCACTTAAATTGCTACCCCACTGGGGTAAGACGCCTTTGCAGCCACTGCACTGAGGAAAAGACGCCGCGTGAACTACCTTTCGTCTGGCTCCTACCTCTCTGGCTTCGTATCCTACCTACCTATCTACTTCGACCTATCTGGCATGGGTGACCCTACCAGGAGCAATTTTCACCCCCACCCCCAGCATTGCTCTAGGGGTCATCAGAGCACCCAAGCCCAAACACCCAGCCAAGGTTGTAGTCCATGAGGAGGGCGGATACAAGTGCGATGAAATAACATATTTTACTTTTTATTGCATAAGTTTTACAATGCTCTATTAGAAGAACTTTAGTTTTCTGTTATCTTAGTTGATAGTTTTTTAATGTCTTCGATCCTGTGAAGAAAAATCTCGTTAATTAGTTTGTTCGGCAGACTATTTGTCGAACTTTTAACTGCCATCTTCCGTGCGAAGTACGTGGTTGTTAACCCCTTGATGGTATATTTAAACTCATAGGATTATTTTTTAGCATGTGGTCTTTTTTCTCTTCCGCCTTTGGAGTAATGAAATAAGAAATTCGTTTGAACTATGTCTAGTTAAGAAATATTTCCGTAAGACGAACAAATTTATCTTTTCTGTTATAATATACTCCATTTATGTTACGGTTAAGTGT
Organism: Calopteryx splendens; assembly: GCA_002093875.1. Taxonomy (NCBI): domain Eukaryota; kingdom Metazoa; phylum Arthropoda; class Insecta; order Odonata; family Calopterygidae; genus Calopteryx; species Calopteryx splendens. The sequence continues at coordinate 58,821 of LYUA01003595.1, forward strand.
AAAAAATCTGCATAAATCAAACCAACCTTCGGGTTGATAACTGTGGTTGGTTTTTTATAAAAAATATCTTAATTGAGTGCGCTATTACAGCTGTAAATGCACTTTGCCATGCGCGGCCGTGGGGTTTCTAAAACTTTCACTCACGTAATTGCTAAAGCACTACATATTTCTATACTAAATATGCTCCCCTACCATGATATGTGCATTTTACTCAGCGTTGGACTTAGATCAGCCTTCGAGTTGAAGATTATGGTAGGGTCAACATATTTAGCATGATATGAATATTCATTCGTTAATAATATCAAAGGTACAGAATAAATGAACGAGAAATTTTGTCTAAGGACTCTGTCTAGGATATTCCGGGAAATTTCCGTAGTAGTCCGAAGTTTTCCTGAGATGCAGAATTTTGGTCACTGAGTTAAAAGCCTTTTCCGTAGAACTCTTAGGGATTCCTTAAATTATAAGGAGTTTTTGATTGAATGTTTATCATAAAATTTTTAAGAAATTGATTGAGGAATATTCAAGGTTATTCTACGGGGATTCAGAATATTCTCCGCAAAAATGTAAAAAGAGTTCGGGAAATACATCAGCAAATGGCATAAAGCCTACCCCTTCGCCTTTCCCACGAGGATCTCCCGTTCTGCACGCCTGATGATGAAATGCTGCTGCCAACTGTCGATGTATACTGTCTTGTTAAGGTCTTGTTAAAGAGCAATGTCTCCGAACGAAAGTGAACCAATATCTCTTTCTACGGCATCCGTTACCTATTAAGGAAATCGCGAAAATTAAATCGTAAACAACTTAACATGGGATGTCATTTTCATGAAGATCACGATTCGCCGTCTATAACAGGTAAATCGTTCTACGATATCTCATACAACACATTCTGAATACACAATGTTCCTTCATACCGAACTTTGAAGTCGCTGGAGTGTGATTCGAGATGTTTCAAGGACTTGAAGCAAGAAGGAAGAGGTTTTGATGGAATGAAGTTCGAAGGGCAGGTGGGCAAACAGCGGGTATTAGCACTGCCTCTCCAATCTCTAGGTAATCCACAGCCGATTGTGCAACATCGGCCAGAGAGTCGCAAGTGTATCTAATACGACGACGAAAGATTAACTGACAGTGATTTCCGATGACGTCCAATACAGCTCAAGTGGTGTGAGCCGATCTCGCATTTCAATTTTTCTCATTAGTATAATTCGTATGCTCGTCTGAAGTGACTCTAACCGAGGGGACAAACACGTTGTTTCGGGAATGGGACGTATAATGTCACGAAATGCTATTGGTCCTTTGCATTAATGTTATACGCTCATTAATTCGGTAATTAAAGTCGCAAATCCAAGGGAAGCATTATAAATTATTCGCGATGACTCATTGAACCGGTACACACTCTTTGGAGACATCTAAAGTAAAATTATGTTTTTAATTTAATAAAGATAACGAGAAGGTTTACCCTGATGCTTTCAACAGATTTGGTCAAAGGAGGTAATAAAAATAGATAATATAAAATATTCATAAGGGGCCGAATGACTGCAAGGAGTCTCTTACCTACTCTCCGACCCACAACCTTCCACCTTTCGGAATTAAAAAAAAATTCATGAAGGGTCTCACCATGAAAGGGTCCCACCATCTACTAAAGGGGTACAAAATGCACAACGACAATAAATATATAAACCAACTTCTCCAGATTATTTTCATATTTATTCAGATTTATATTTTGAGATCATAACTGAAGAAGAGTCGGATTTCCTGACGCCATGGGATGAGGAATCTCTCAACCAGAAGCGAAGTGAAGCAGGAACGGCTAAGAAAATACGTGAAGGGAGAGGCCGAGAGGCAGACGAAAGCCGTGGATCCTATAGGAAGGGTTTAGCTCCCACCCCCCCTCCCCCGGATTGCGGTGGCATAGCCTCCAAGCCGCGGATCCCAAAAACCTCATTCCCTCCGAACGCTGAGCATCGGCTCCAAAACAGAATAAGGCCCCTTTTCCCCTTCGAATGATTTCGATGAATGTTCGAGTAGCATGCTCTTCCCTGCAAACACGTGATACGATCTATTACACCAAATCGGTCCACATCAACTGTAGCACTTCCACTTAATCTTCGCGCAGGCAATGAGAGGGGGTGAGGAGCGGTGTTTGGCCTTTTTTTTTTAAGGTGCTCCAACGGGTGAGGTCTAATTGCTACGCACACTCGGAAAAATCCATCTCACGGCGGCACAACGTGCCCTGGGGCATCTCCAGGCCATGACCTTCGCATTCTGGGGAGAAAGCACCACCCGAGGGACTTAGAGAGGGTCGAAAATATATTCAATTTAGGACAAAACATTAAACAGTCGTCCACATCACGTTTTGTTCAGTCACGTCGCGATTCGGTGGGAATCAGTTTAACCCGCCGCTCCAATTTAGATGCGACATCGACTGGGATTTTCCGTGCCCCTTAAATCAACACTGCAGGAATGGTTAAATGCTGGTAAAGAACATGACCTTCCCTTACTGATGACAAACTTCTATATAGCCCACTAGCGCAGATACGATGACTATCGTGTACAGCCCAGCGCAGGAACCGTGGAGGTTCAAAGGGGCATTCCGCCCCCCCTCCGCTCCGGCACCTGGGGGAGGGGGGAAGGAGGTGGAGCTGCGATGCTATCGTTTGCCCTCCTCATAAATTATAGAAATGAGAGCGGGAAAAGAAATTTTGAACTATGTGAAATAGCAGAATGCCAGTTAACGCGATAGCATAATCGTTGGGGGGTTTGAAATTAAATACTACTAAACATTCACCGTAATATGCTTTTGAGGGAAAAACATACGAGCAGACCTACTCTTGCAAACTTGGAGACGCTCAAAATAAGCGACGATGACCATGCAAAATACTTGAGTCTCGTCATCGGAATTGGATCTAATTGAGGAAAACGCATGTAGTTTGTATGAGCAGTATCGCCCTGAAGAAATATCGCGACCATATTTGTGACACGCACACTTAGAAAATAGAGCTACGAAGAAGTGAAGGAATAATTCCACTTCTCTCTGGTTGGACGCCAAATTGAATATGCAGCGAACATTTAGAAAATATCCCAGAAAATCGATGATTCAAGAGTTGAGCAAAACGCGAAGAAAAGCTGCCAGGTTCGCAAATAAAAACTGCCACGAAAGAGCACAAGTCACTCAATTACTGCACAAATTGGGATTGGGAGTCCCTTGAGACTCTTGAGGATCAAAGCTGGCTTCAACTTATGGCAAATTACGAAAGTATCATTCGAAAAATTTTACACACGACATAGAGAAAATAATCCAAGCCCGGTACTACATCAGCCGGTCAGACAGCAGTGAAACGACTGGAGAGATGCACCGTATACTCAAGGATTTGTTTTTCGCTCGCTAAAGTCACGACATGAAGGGTTAGTAATACACATCTACCCCTCACAGATTTCTTACTCTCCTTTTCCTTTGGTATCCTAACACTCCCTGCCACACACCCTCTCAGCAGCCTGCGGGGCAATGCATGGGAAAGTGAAGATAATTCAAAGTTGTGTGTTCAAACTCACACGCATTTGCTAACTGCAAGTAATGCACATAAGTAATACCGGAAAGTGAGCATTGTAAACGATTTATAAACGCGCGCCATGTCGACTATCCTGCAGTTCTACTGTATTGATCTGTGGTGGAATTAAGTACCCTGATTCCATCATATTCCTGGGTATAATTAGTCGTCTACATGATAATATCTCCTAGCCTCTTCAATAATCATACTCCCGTGGTGACAAATTTTGTCGAGGAGTTCCGTAGAACTGTTTCCAAAGAGATAAGGAAACTTGATTTATATCGGCGATGCAACTGTTGCTCGTGTAGAGTCCATCACTTCAATTGCCGATGAAAGACTTTTCTCGGACGATTCCAACAAGTCTGAATTTACATGAGAACCTCGATGGGTAAAGAATGAATTAAAGTATCCTCGCCTCCTATGCAATTGGCTTAACGACAATCTCGGATTTCAATGCCGTTATTAAAGAGTTTGTGGAATAACCGTGCTAAAGTACCGGTCAACAAGTTGCCACTCTCTAGGTTGCGATAAATTTGCCAAGGTGAACTACCACAAATAAAGGTATGGCGATTATTATAAGACTAAAGTAAGGAAAATATGCTCTTTGCATAAGTTTTTTATGGGAAAATAACAACAGAATAAGTAGTAAAGATGCGAATAAGAAAGTGTAGAACTACTACTCTCCCTATTTTGCGGGAACTTCCCTTGATAAGTGTTTACCACACCTCTCTGTCCGCCATTTTGATCCTTTCGTCTTGAAAAAGGTCCCTCTGCCATCGATGAACCTTCCTTCTACGCATCATCTATGCATTGTGAGGGGACATGAAACTCCTGCAACAGTGTGTAATGTAATTGTAGTGCAACGAAATGTTGTTGCAATTCATATTATTGTCAGCGCGAAAAAAAAGAAAACGCCCTCGTCCAATATTTTAATCAAAATTCTGTTGGTGTGAATGAGATGAGGGGGATAAGTCCTCTCTATACTCCAGTGTTGACTTCAAATCTTACCAAACTGGTCACATTTGCGTTGTAAATATAAATATGGGTTATAATAAAAAAATAATGATGAAATATCCCTCATTAACTTGGTCGTAAATAATTCATCCCTCCCCCAGTCATGTCTCGTGGTCCAGATTTGAAATCCAGGCAAGTTTTAGAGATATTTCAGAGTCGAAATCTTAAGTAATGGATTCAATGGAGCGTAAAAAAATTTAAATCTCTGAAATTTATTGGTTGATACCGTAGTGACGCCATGCGAGTCAATAATATAGCGCATTTTTTTTACGATGAGGGCCCTCTGACCCCGCAACAATCACGAATTTAAAGCGTAATAAATCCGACTCCGTTTTATTTCCCCCATTTCATCGAGAAGCTCATTTTTTCGACCGAATGGTAACGCTTAGATTAGATATACCATAGTCTTCATAGGCGACGTTCATATTTTTCACGAACAAGAATCAACCAAGGCATTTGTGAAATGCTTTTTCCACCTCGAAGACTTCGATTCACTACACTCCAGGAATACCGAAAAGGTTTAGGACATGAGAAAATGTCTCCTGCGCCTACCCGTATTTTTGCTCCCACTTCAAGGTTTCTGTGCGCATCCGAAAATTGAAGAATGGAGGCGGCGCGTACATTTTTTTTCTGATTCATAAAGGCTCCCGGAATATGAGAGTTCATGTCCTCTCCTCCCCATCGCTCGAGACACCCTCTAAACGCTCATGTTCACTGGCAACACACTTATTTTGCGTGCACGATGCTACATCGACAGAATCTCTATAAATTATTCTGCACCGAGAATACTTTCAGAGGTTTTTTTATATGCGTCAGACAGATAGCAGAGTAAAGCGTTGGAGCATCCAAAATATCAGTAAATATCTGCGCGGATGTGATGTCTTATCGCGTGATGTCGCACCCAAACGCTATTATTTTCAGGGAAAATTGGTATTCCGTTCCGACGTTCAATACACAATACGTTAGATCGAATGGTCATCGAACAGTTTCATGACATGGAATCTTCCTGAGTGAACATATTGATAACGGGAGTTTGTGAATAATTTTACTGGTTTTTTTAAAACTCGAAAACTCATTCGTTTATCAGGCGAAACTTCGGAAAAGAATACCAATGGAAGGGAACGTTTGGAGAGGTCATTATGTTCTAAAAATCTCTTTAACGAAATGTGGCCCTTTGAAGGCTAAGCATATTCTCGTTTACGGAATAGAATCGAGTCAAGCACCAGCTTTGCAAAAAATGCAATGTTTTTTTTTCTTAACTTGTAAGAAGCTACCTCTGAGTAAGGTTTCACATGCAAACGAAACCATGGTTGTGGTTATCGGAACATTAATGGTGGCTCTTGTGGCCAAGCGGATCCATATAGGTAGGTCTTAATTTCGTTGAAAAAACCCATGACCGAACGATACTCGAACGCGCGACCTCTGTCGAATCTCCAAGACCCCGCAGCGATTTCTTCGGCCTGTTTCCGCCAAGCAAAACTTTCGCCTGTTTCAACCAAACGCATGGCTATGTATAAATATATAGCCCGCAATTACCGCAGAGATTTCAAAGAATCCCTGGCGCGCCCCAACCCCAACCTTTCATAATTGTAATAGCAAACGCAAATTATTGGATGAGCAACATGAGTTCCAATTCAGATTTTGTTAGGTTCCTTGCAGCAGCAAATGTCGAAGAAATTAAAGGCAATATGCTATTTCTTTTCGAAAAAGGACCAGTATTTATTTTTAATTGGAAAAAAATTCATTCCACAAGTCTGAATTTTAAAAACTTCACTGTAGGTTACTCAACCCAAGGACACTTGTGGAAAAAAGGTGCACGTGAACATGCCACTAAATGACCATACACGCCATTCATAGACCTGAAGGAGGCCTTTGAAAACGTCGAGTGGAACAAGATATTCAAATTTCTCGAAAAACTTTAAATGGACTACAGCCACAGAAGAATAATCTGCAATCCGTTCATGGACCTAGTCACCACAGTGAGAATGAAAGACGGAAGAAAAAAAGAAGCCAAAATAAACAAAGGAGTTACACAAAGATGCAACCTGCCAATAGCAATATGGTGACGGTGAACTGTAGGTTACAAAATACGGTTTGTTTACCATTTCACAATGAAAGTTATAGTTGGTAAAATTTAAATTAGTTCTCCGAGGTAGTACTCCCGGATATTTTCATCCTGTATATCCCTGGTTTTCTTTCGTTGCCAAAAGCCTGATCCTTCTTTTACGAGCAAAAAGATCACCGCCACCCTCACAAGACGTCAGGGATAAATTCCGTAAAAATTATATTTTAATGGATGATGGCAAGAACAATGCCATTAGTACAGGTTTCATCAGTCGCAAAGAAAGTTATGCTTCCAAGTACGGACATATTTCCGTGCCACATGCGCCCTTGGCAAACTGTATCCCCATTGCCCGCCCCCAACCCCGTTTCCACGGAAACCTTTTTATAGTTAGCTTTTTGAAATGCGTATTAGTGTATGACACCGGCTGTCCAACTCACGCTTAAAAATCGTCGCCACCGCTGGTCGTGCGATTTTTATTTTCGTTTACGTGAACACATGATAATCTGAGAATCAGAATGCAATACAATACCACTTTACCCAGAATTGACTAGTAGAAATCCAAAAATGGAAGAACTTTATGCTGAATAAATTCATTCTGATGACCTTGCATTGTTTTTAGATAAAGCGTAAATTTAGCGTCAATAATCTGTAAATTCTTTCAAGTTTTGGTGTAGCAATAAGAAAATAGGTACTTGCCCTCCAAAACGATTCTTCCCGGCTTGTCAAGTTTCCATTGAAAGGAATCATTATCTACATTCCCAACGCTTATTCGTGACTCAAATGAGAATCGAATCCTAGCCTTTTCGCATTTTTATCTCCAACAATTAATACGTTTCTGCGTTGTGCAAAGCCCATTTTCGAAAGCCATTGTGGGAAAAATGTCGAAATCCTTGTCTCCTTCCCTATTGGAAACATTTCAATGCCCTTGGAGGGTCTTTCCACGGTCCAACAGGTTATATTACTGCATTGCGAAATAATCGCATAAATTTACCCTGGCTACTTCCATGCCCGTAATCGTTTGAAGCGCAATTATCCGCAGCCATGAATTATCAGGAAGACATAACTATTTTCCTGCAAGCTTATGCTTAGATTCATAGTGAAATAACCATCCTCGTTGGCAGGAAGTAAATTGAAAAGCCGTTCTCCTAACAGAGCGATAACCTGCACTGAGGGATTTTACTCGTTTTTAAGTGCATTTCGGGTTGCATCGCAAACCACGCTCCCAAAAATTAAATCCTCGGTCATCCCTCTTCATAAAATACGCATCCAGTAGACCTACACGATTGGTATGGTATGGTAAATCGTTCTGCAAAGGAAGGGTTATCCTAGATTTTAGCGCCGCAAAAGGCATTCTTACTGTATTGTTTACTTCTTTTAAAAAATCCCGATTTCGTAAAAAATACACATAGTTTTTAATGAGTACTTAAAATACCACGATTTTTTCGTGAAATTATGATTATTTCATCGAATGCATTCTTATCAAGGTATTATTTATGGTATTTTATGTATTATACATAAAAATACTCTATTATAAGATGACCCATATTTCCTGAGATACGTTTGCATAAAACTTCAGGCTTGTACAGTAGCATTAAGTAATAATAAATGAATTGATACTCAAGGGAAATGAATCTCTTGATCACAAAGTTCTAGTAGCAATCTCCCTTTTGGATAGAATGAATGAAATTGACAGTTGGAGCACAAAATTAGCTTGAACTCAAGCAAATGATATATTTTGATTAAAAATTGTAGATCAAATTTAGGAGAAATGAATCTGTTTCCATTTCTAAGGAGAGCACTCAATTACATTTCTGAACACCTCTCCTATATTCCACATGCAAATTTACAACACACGATCAAACAAATTATGATAAGAAAGATTTGGTGTCTTCTAGTTCATGATTCGAGTCAAGAGTTAACTCTTAATTCTAAGATATGTCTTTGATTCGCCATGACATTTGACAATATTCAATGGAGATTGTATCAGATTAATACATGATTTTCAAATATCAAGGTAATCTTTATACCTGAATGCTACTTGCAATGAAGCAAATATATGTAATGCTTTGAATTACTACATTTCAAATTCAACAGAAGGTAGAACTTTTCATATAAATATCACTACTCTGGCTCTTTCATAGCAAATGGAAAAAGAAGCAATATATTGAAAGTAATTAGCATAATAATTACACACTTTGCCTACCTTAATAGAAAATAATTTTCTCAGAAAATGTTCTTTTTCAGTTTATAAATGAATTAATGTTATTTATTTGTAGGAGCTTGTATAATGGACTCTCTGCTGGTCTACAAAGGCAGATGTGCTTTGCATCTGTACGCCTTGGTCTTTATGACACTGTGAAAGAGATGTATGCAAGGATTCTAATGCCTGAGGGTTGGTCATTTTTCCTTCTTTAAAATGCATATACATTAAAAGTTTAATGGTCTTAGCTCATTGAATTTTTAAACTAACTGTACTTGATTATATTTAAACAAAAGTTGCAAAATAATTGTACACAAGCAAAGAAACATTTAGTGGATTTTCTCCTTCACCCTGCACTTATTTTTGCAATTGTTGTTAACTCCTGGAGAAATTAAAGTTCAAAGAATTAATTTTTTTTATCTTCTAAGTCCAATTAAATTCCATGAGAAGTTTCTACAAATTCTCAATTTCTTATCCCTGAGACAAATTTTTTTTCAATAATTTATTTATTCAAATCTGCCATGAAACCACAAAATAGTGCTCTTTTGTGATTTTTAAGAAGTTTTAAAACCAATAAATGATTGTGAGATGTATTTGTACCATTTTGCTCAGTCAAAAGACAATTTATTCAACTTGTTTTTGGCATTAAATGCTAACAGTGCAGAAAAGTACCATGTGTCTTAATAGACTAAAATCATATAATCAGTATTCACTATGCCTTATGCTTTATTAACCACTTCCTGCATAAGAGACTAATCCAGATCACTTTTTTTTAGGTTCTGGGGCTGATGGCAACTTAGGTGTGGGTGCACTTGCTGTAGGATTGAGAGTAGCCGCAGGAATCACTACGGGTGGCTTAGCTGTCTTATTGGCACAGCCAACTGATGTTGTGAAAGTACGCTTCCAAGCTCAAAGCAAGGTACAAAATGGACCAAAGACACTGAATAGACAGCGATACAGTTCAACTCTTCAAGCATACAGGATGATAGGGAGAGAGGAGGGCATTCGAGGGCTCTGGAAAGGTAAAGCATAGTTTAATTCAAGCTTGCAATCAGCATGCTGATTGTGCCTGGTTTGTGTAAATTTATTCAAGAAAATTCACAAAATAGACTTACTTCTCAGTTATCATAGTGCTCCATGCAAAGGTACAAAAACAGAGTGGATATGATAATTATAGTCCTCATTCAAACAGCAATCACAATTTGCTATGTGCTCCTGTGTCTTCCCTCCCCATAATTCTACCAATAAAATCTCCTACATGCATAAAAACATCCCAAATCCTTGACTGAATGGGATTGCTCTCTGACCTTAACAAATATCCTAATGGCAACCTGCTTCAGTGAAGCTGAACTTTTAGTGTCCGTAGTATCTGCAATACAGGTCGTATAACTTGTTTTAATTCACTGAGGAAAGATTAATATATTTTATGATAGAAAATTGCTAATGAATTTTAAATCTGGAGTGAAAAACTATTTATGCAACACATGCAATGCTAACTAAGGAGAGGGTTAATGTATTTGTAAAATTGTGTACACATATACGACATATATATATATATATATATATATATATATATAT
>LYUA01003598.1:33337-45825 GCA_002093875.1 Calopteryx splendens
TAAGAGAGGGCCTTATAGCCCTAATTTCGCCTTAAAAAATAAAGTCGTCATTATTACATTGAACATTTTGGAAAATACATGAAAACTTACAGGGAATTTGGGGTAGGTTTTGAGAGAAGTGAAGTGAATGGACAGTTTCATAATGCTATGAAAATGATGTATGAAAATAGTATGGCAAGTGGGTGTGAATGGCACCTTGAGTGACTGGTTTGAAATAAAGAATGATGTGAAACATGCATGAACAACATCACCAAGGCTTTTCAATGTATTTATGTGTAAATGTGTGGGGGGTTAAGATAGGATAAGTATTGGAAATGTAAATGTACCCATCCTCCTCTACACCAATGGTACCAGCCAGTATTACTGACTGAGAAACCAACAGGACTACAGGTACTATATAGCATTGTTGAAGTAACAGGGAATTAAATTGAGAGTAATTTGTCCAAAAACTATGGTTGTGTTTGATAAGGACGGGAAGAAAGCTGCATGGTGATGGTAATTGGGGGAATAAATGTGCAAGTGGATGATTTTGTGCATCGTGGCTTCTACTCTATCATCTTTCACAAATATCCTGAAGGCACATAAATGCTGCCACAAGGTTGTAGGTAGCATGAGGAGTTGGTTGTATATTAGTGTATTCCTCCCCTCATTATTGCATGGAAGTGAAATATCGATCTGTCAGGATAAGTATAACTCTGGTGGCATTGGGGTACTTGGAAGACTTTTTGTGGTAAAAATTAGAGGGTGTGGAGTTAGAGGGAAAGAATGAAGATTGTATGAACCGGTTATGGATTAAAGGTGTATGGTTTGCTGGTTGGGTCATTTTGAGAGAATGGATCAGTATCAAAGTAATCTGTGGTAAGTAGTATCAGATGTAAGAGAGAAGAGTAAATGGTTGAAGAGGAAGGTATGGACCAAGAAAGTCATTGGTGAATGTGGTAGAAGAGAATTAGAATATGAAAATCCTCATGAATGGAGTGGCGTTTATCAAACATTGTGACTGTGAAAGAAAGTACTGTAAAAGAAATTAGTAAAGACTAAGTTTCCCAGTACACAAAATCAGGATTAAAGAAAACAATGTTTGCCCAAAAAGGGAATGGTGTGAAGGGTATTTCTGTATGAATCATGTCTACTGTGATTTAAGGAAGCTTCTATAATGCACTGTACTTCAAAGAATCGCATGTAGAGGGTAGGCTTTGATTAGGTGAGTATAAGTTGAAATGGAGAAAAAAGCTGAACTGCAGTGCCTCCACAAACCAGATTGGCTTTAATGTATGTTTGTGATCATGCTACTTGTAAATCAAAAGTGGAAATGGAGCAGTGATCATTGGAAGCATCACAGACCACATTTACTACAGTGCACCCCATTTAATATATCTTTTAAAACCCAAATTTTAATTATGTTCTTCTCTCTTACAAATTATCTCACCAGTATTTCATGGCATTTCAATATAATGTATGAACATTGTTTCATTTGCAGCATCTTCTCTTTAAAAATTGTCCCACTTGTATTGTATCCACTTATGTACTCACTATTTTCGAACCTCACTCCAGATACTACTCCTTACTCAGTTAATGCTTCTTCATTTTACTTTCTTACTCCCTTTTACTCATCTTGAATTTGACATAACCTTCATTACCAGTAAATTATTATCCTAATCTGACTCTGCTCTTGGGAAACTGCAAATTAATTCCATTCAACTATATCTATGTCTGGCCATTATGAAATTTTACTGATACCTCGTTACATTTTCCATGTGTTTTTATGCTTATTAATGTGTTTGAACCAAATCAATTACTTACATTGTATTTCAATTAAGGAGTGTGATGAGGAAGTGGTTGAGAATATGGAGGTCCTCTTAGGCTTAATCTTAATTGCAAATTTTGATCTTTTTGTGACCATCACAAGATATTAACATTGTTAAACAGAGACAAGATTAATAGAGTTAATCTTTTTTCAAAATTTGATAGTGATTTGAAAGAGCAGCCTAAGCACAGTTCTAATTTCCCAGCTACTCGAGGTGGGATGGCTATGATGGTGTATCCATAACAGCTGGTAAGCTGTTTGAATCAGGTTGGTGTGGTGGCTAGTGTTTCCACCCGGAGGGCCTGCATTCTAATCCCAGTGTTAGCAAGGTTTTTCTAGTGGCAACTTGATCCTTACATGAGTGCCATGTGGAGAGCACTTAAAGTTGTTCTCAGACCTTTGGATGGAACAGTTAACCCTTTGGCTCCCAGCCCCTTGCACGTAAACTGTGAACAAACTGTTGAGTCCATTCCATTAAGTTTGTAAAAATCCTATTTTCACACAGAGCACTTATCTTAGTTAATGAATTTCAATTTTGTACCAATATTGTTGATTTATGGGGTTTGTCTATTGCATCTATTACTATTATCCCTTGTTAATTATCTATTTTGTCATTTAGGTGCATTACTCAAAGTAAACAAAAGGAGTCGACAGATTGGCTTACTGGCAGTAAAAGGGTTGAACTGTAACTAAACCCTGTGCACCTTTAGGTAACTTGTAAGCTAATGTCAATGCCAGGCTTACCTCCTCTCTTCTTCCATTGGCTAGAAATCCTAACTCCACCATTTTGTGTCATGTAAATCTGCAGAAAATTATTGCTAGTTCAAGATGGGCATTTAATACCATTAGGGTCCCTCAATGCAAGTATCAAATACCATGTCACTCATGACTTAAGGCATTTTTTCTATCTATGGGAAACCATGCACAGAGTGCTTTCTCTCGTATGCTTATTACCATCATTTGTGATACTCTAAAAAAATTGGCTGCCTCAAGTAGCTGTGACCCAAGTAAAACTCCTCAGGCCTATTATGAAAGACAGTCCACAAGCCCCATAAGGTATTAGAATTTGGGAATACATTGTGAAACAAACTCTGCTTTCCTTGCTGAAAGTACTAATAATGTTTGTCTTAGAACTCCTGTATACCCTATTTAATAAAAACTTTGGAAATACTTGTTTTAGATCGGGTGAGGCTACCCAGTTGGTAGAGCACTTGTCTTCAAATTTGAGGTCCCAGGTTCAATTACTGGGGTGATGCCTCGAGACACCCTCAGCTTCCCGTAGGGTGTGTACCATTTCTCGGGTACTAGACCTTCATTGAAAACCACGGATGGTACGAACTGTTCCCCTCTGCCCTGGTGTGAATCACTCAAGCCTTTGGGCTTAGTATTGGGTGAGCTCTGCCCTCCCCTATCTAACCAACCTTTGGGGTAATTACTGTGGTAGTTTATATACCTTTCATTTTACATTCCAAGAAAATGTTAATGAAGATCATTTTAGATAACACTGGATGAGTAAAATTGTGGGTAACTTAATAATGGACAAATAAATATTACACATAAAAACTGAGTTATGTTAGATGAGTGATTCAGCATTTACATAATGAATGTAACAAGTTAGGACTTTCCACAACTATCATTTATTGCACCTAAAATTACTATTAAGCAATTATTTCACATAGGTACCACTTCTCAACCACAATCATTTTAACAAACCAGAGTCAACAACAGTATTGATGATGAAATAACAATAAAAGAAGCATGAACACAATGAAGTTTCAAGTACAATTCTTAATTGGCTAATTGTGGAAGCTAAAATTTTCTTAAAACTTTCTTGGTGTTCCAATTCCATGAATCACTTAAATCACATAATAAATGGGGACCTAAAAGAGTCAACACAAATCTCCAATTCCATAACATGATGTGCTGTGCAATGAAAGCCTCTTCACTATTTTTCAAGTGGGGGAAAAAACACATCCACACAATGACTGTAGTCAATTTGTTCTTCCCCACTATATCCAATGTCATCTTGCTCCAATTTGCGTAACTGACTGACATCTCTTGACAAAGTTTTTCTTCGGAAGGTGAGTTGTAGAAATTAATTTTAGAGCAAGAAATGTTCAGGTGTCCTACATACCTGAAATGTACTATTGAAAGCTTGCTTGAAATGCTTCTTGTGCCTCAGCAGTAGCATAACTTTCCTTATTCCCCCATAATTACCACAACTGCAAAATTAACTGACTGAAGTTCACAGTGCCCACTTTCAATTACGTCCCACACTAAAATGGTAATTAATTAATCCACTTCCTGTAAAATGAAAGTTGTTTTTCAATAATTCATTTCAACTTGAGATATTATCCAAGATTTATATACCCTCCCATAAAAATTTAAGGATACAGCTACACCTCACTTCACGACAGGGTTGGTTTCTCAAAAACATTTGAATTGTCAAAAATTACGTTTCTTGGAAACTGCTACTTACATTTGGTTTTGAGATGCATATTTCATGATTCTCGAGACATTTCCCACATTTTAAAAAAATGCTGTTAACCTATTTTGTCCACAATACATGTATTTTACTCCATAATCTTTCTCACTCTTTCACAAGTAGATTTTCGCGGTGGGTTATGAGACGAGATAGCTGTGCATCTGGTATAAAGATGACATGATATAAGGCACAGAGGCTAGAAGAAAACAAGACTATGGCATGAACTGTGAACAGAAGTTTACAATGCTGTCTTGCTTATTCATATTTTTTTTGAATTTGGCTTCTGTCAGTTCACCGAAATACAAATGAGAACTGAAAACTTACCACACTGCCTTGGAGGGACAAGGTCATACTCCCAAGGTGTACATACTTTTCATACAAATTATATTAAGGGAAAGCTTACAACTCCCATCCTGTATACTATCCATTGCTAGATTTACATATTGAGTAACCAAGGGTGAATTGAAGCAAATATTTTCCTCATCATACATTCAACGTATGTACGCATCACCAAAGCTCCACAATTACTTATATTAATATATCCATAGAAGTTTTGGTTAAGTGTGAAGCAATGCAATCCTTTACTGACGTATCGGCGTGGTGAAACCTTGAAAGTAGGGCACTCAAATGTTGGGTTTTAGTTTTGAGTCTATTACCATTATGCAAGTAGGATTAAACGTCCTGGTTTTATTGGTGCAATGCTTGATGAATTTAGTTGAAAATTTAATGAAGTTATTGCACAAAATTATGATGTCAGTAGTGCTATTAGTTTGCCATGTCATAGGTAAAGGGATTGGCTTGTAATATGCTATTAGAGCGAAGCATGTTAATGTTACATGAATATTGGAGGTGACTTTGAATTATTGTTATAATGAACTGACGCAAAGCATATTACCAGTAAATGAGGTACTCTCAGGGTAAAGAAAATGAAATGTTTGAGCTCTATACCATCTGCCAATATTTACTTGGCCTTAAAGCCAGTTAAGCTGGAACTTTAATTATTTGGTAAGCTAGTGCTTATCACAAACTCCAAGGCCAACAGTGCAAATTACTGCTGATTATCAATGTTTACACAATAAATAGAAATAAATAATATAAAAACTTAACATTTCCCACAAAACAGAAAAAAACATTTAAAACAAACTTTCTACAGTTTTTACTCATGCCAATACTATTGAAAATAAATCTTAGATATACGAGTGGATACACGATAGGATGAACAGGGCAGTAAGATCCACGAGGTTGGCATCCCATTCAAAATGGAAACAAAGGTAAATGTGGAAAAAATAGCAAATGACTTATCAACCTTTGAGGGATGCCTGCAAAAAATTTAGAAAATATGAAACATGAATCACTTGCATTACCTATCCAAGTGGCACCTCTTTGAACCAAAGATATTCTTGTGAAAACAATTTGGTTTCTAGTGCCTATATCAAAACAAAACGCAGGAAATATTTTATGTGAATTGTCACACTACATGTTTAGGATTCAAATGGTTGACCTTCAGGTTAAATATCAAGGACATAGTCCACTGTACTAAGGTGGTCAGCTATCATCGTCAAATCTAGTTGAGGTGGTATCCAATGTGGATAGGGGCAGTTTTCGCACAAGAAATGTCAATTCTACAATCAAAGACGTAAGGGGAGAAACTGTGGTATACTTGTGATACTTCCAGAACCTTTAACTTAATACTAGGAATTTCACAAACATTCCTCTCTAACCAATCACAATTTAGCACAATGATATTCCTTGTTCTCTCATAATAACAGCTTATCCACCCACATTTTCTGATCTGCTCTTGAATAAGCTATGCCAGTGCAAAATTGACTAGAACATCACTAGAATATTATTGAACTTCACATTTCAGTAGTGTTTGCTACCAATTTTAAGATGCATAATGATAAATCAATATAAAATCATACATAGCCAACCAAGTTTAATGCCTACACAACTCAGCTGTACAACTACAATAGCATTTTGGTAGTTAATAAAGAAACCTATTTATTCACTAATTTTTTCTGTCCTTGATCCATTACTTTGCTCACATTTAATTTAAATTTACAAAAAAAATTACAGTAATATTGCAAATATATTTCAATGATTAACTGGAAATTTGTAACTGACATAAACATATTCATGATACAATGTCTGTGCAGGAAAATGCTAGTCATCTTTTGAGGTCAGTTTGAGTGCCTTACTGGGACACTGAAAACCATGCCCTAAAAGTACAGAATGCTCAGTAAAATTTGTTTGCCAACAGAATACACATGGTTACCAAATTGTATAGAATTAAATTTATCAGTAACTCACATAACAGACTGCCGAATTTCTGACAAATGCAACAGAAATCAGAAACACCATTCTCAGTTCCTGATACTAATAGATAAAGAAATCACACCCGAGACATCAGCAATGACGTTTGGATACAGTTGTTTATTTAGACTAACCATACATAGTTTCCTCTTCAGTTAATCACACAATTGGAATTGGAACAAATTGCCTTCACAATTCATTAAACGAGTACAAAATAACTTGAACTACGAGAAACTAGTAATGGGACAATTAACTCCCCTCCTCTCAAGCAAAGGAATATGCCAAATTGGCTTCCCATAGCTAATTTCACACTCAAAAGACACCCTCTTGCCACGGGATCCACTGGAGCAAGCCAGGAGTAACCAAGATTTGGGCTTCATATGCCATTTCGACATCTCCAGTTCCATCCACACAATTGAAAATGACAACAATTAGCTACTCAGGAGTAACAATAATAACAACCATTGAGTGGACCATGAGAAAAAATTGATGGAGATCCACATTATATTTAAACAATGAAAGCAAACCAACACTTGTAGCCCTGGCTGCTGCCATGAGACTGGATTTGAACTGCACTTCTGTCAAATCATGTGGATGGATCCCAAGAGACTCGAGCCCTCCTCCCACCCTGAACCTGCTTTTCTATGGCGAGGGATTATAACATGGTGCTCAAGCCTCCAAATCCAAGGCCAAGCCAAGCTTGTGTCCGCCCTGGTTGAAGTTTTTGCCATCAATTAAAGCTGACATTGTCAATGTCACACCTGTTAATAAATATGGATTTTATGAATATAACTTTATAGTAAACACAACCAACTGATAAGACAGTTTAAAGAAATAAAAGTTTCATACATACCATCTCGTAACTTTTGTTGATAACCTAGACCTACTCGGCTTGAATTATCCACCTTGGCACGAACTGCTGCATTCTCAGCTAAGGAATACTTGCATCCTATTTCAAATCGTGTGGAATTTGAACCAGCGGTCCACGCTAATTGAATTCCAGTCTCTAGCTGAGGGTTGACCTTCTGGTAAAGGGAACCACAGTATTCTTGCCCATCATTACTATTCCCATGAAATGAAATAATGATTAAAATAATTTAAAACCCAAAAGGTATCACATCTTGTGTTTTAGTTTGCACTAACTATTTCAGATATCCTGCAACCAAAAAATCCCCAAGAGGCTATGGCATTAACTTACACATTTGTATGCAGCACAAAGTCTCCCGTTGAAAAACCAACAGCAAAATTATTCTTGGTAAATTTGGATTTAGATGAATCAAAGGACATTTGATATCCAGCGAGCCAACCTGAAAAGAACTCAATTCTTAAATATACATAAATGAACATGTAGCATTTTATGAAATATAAGGGTTAATGTCAGTTCTCTCTACCACGAGAGACTGAATATGTTTCAACACCAGGGCATTATCAAGCAAACTTGTGCAGGACTGCAAGATCAGTGTTGATGTGAGTATACATATTTCAGCATGAAAAGGATGGAACAGAGGAATTTTGAGAAAGGGTGGGCGTATTAGGCATGGGCATAACATAATATCAAGGGAGTTTTACAAATGGGAGGGAAATCCAGAGGAAACAAGGAAGTGGAGGTTCAGAAGTTTGGTTTAATGGCTTGACTTCTTAGGTGAAGAAGGATAGGGAATGGTATTCAAATTCTACGTCATCGACAAGTCATAGCATACGCAACCAAGGGCGTTCAGCCCATTGCATTGGGCAGAATGAACAACACTCAAAAACTGCGTGGAACACTGTGCCAGGGGCATCAGTTGGAAGAAAAGAAGCACCATCAAAATCAAACTTCACAGCCTACTCTAACAAACCCCAATTCAGTACCTACAGTGAACAGCGATTTCCAATTTTATCACCGGAGTTCTCTCATCATATAATTTCACTCAGTCTGAGAGAAATTATATGACAAAAAAAAATGCTGAACAAGGGGATCAAATTTGCTCCAGCACCAAAAACATCCTCCTCATGGAAAAACTAATGATTGATTGTGACATGTCTCTTAATACAATGCAAAGGGTCGTTAAGCAGTATTGTGCAATTAGTTGTAAAAACATTATTGAGAAAGTATTTATCCACGTATTTTAAAAGCCAAAACCACCAAGATATCGTATTTACATGCAAATTTCAGCCCTTGGGTCTCCTAGGAATAACCCTTAATACCATCCAAAACAAAAAAATTAGGTGCCCCAGATTTGGGGTTAGCATTCCCACAATTCCACTTTCTCAATACATCTACATCTACTTAATACCCTGCAAGCCACCGTAAAGGCGTGTGGCAGGGGGGGGTAAATAAGGTTAGATAAAGAGATTATTTCTGAAAAAATCCTTTAAAATCCATTATTACCTATGCATAAACAATTCTTCTATTTCATTAAAAGGAAAACATTTTCACTCTATGGAGAAAGCTATGTAAATTAAAGAGTTGATAAAAACTTTAATTAACCACTATTCCTCAAACACAAAATATAAATTATTAAGCTCAAAAATGTTGAATATAATATGCTATAAAAATTTTCAAATATTTGTATTCAGCAACAGACATCTCCACTGCAAAAAGCTGAAATCACAGAAGTCCACCATCAACAAGCAAATCTAATCTAAATATTTATGCAAGAATTACAAGGGCTTTCTTGAGTCACTAATACTTTTAAAATTGATATCTATACTAAATGTATTCATCCTTTTTTTAATTAGCCCTCCAGACAGAATTCAACACAAAGTTAGGAATGCAGCTAAATGAACGTCAGGAATTTGTGCTCATTGCAAGCATTAAATTTGTTTGTAAAAATGGAATTCATTGCATACTGAGAAATTTTATAAAATTTCACAGTATTACATATATTCTTTACCAAATATTTTAGATAGCCCATAAGTACATATCATTTCTGAAAACACATTAATAAATGAGATTGTACCTTAACCTACAGAATATTAAAATGAAGCAACATTGAGTGCTACATTTTTGTCTACATTAATGCATGAACTCACTTATTTATGCCAATGTCACTTACTATACTACCAACTAAACGTCGCCATTCTTACCACTGTAATTTATCAAAGAATAGATATTTTTTGTGTTACACTATATTTCCATTGCAATTCTTAATATGTAGCATTGAAGGTCACAATGACAATTTCACATGGTTACTGCCTCAAAAGTTATTAACTATCTCTAACTCATTGAAACAATTTTAACTGTTGACCAGTAGGGGGTGCAGGTAAGTGAAGGGTTGGGTTTTTAATCTGTCCATAAAAAAAATTAATTTTGCTATAACTGCAGAGTGTAACAATAAGACAAAATCATCTTGATTAATAATGCCAGACGAATCAGCGACAATTTCAGGATCAGCGTTGAAACAAAAATAAACAGTTTCACGATTCTGGGTTGCTGCCTCCTTGTTTCATCCTGATGGACAACAGTTTCGCTGGTGATTTGAAATTGAATTGAAATTCAAAATTTATATGCAAAAAAGTGATTCTGATTTAAGGACTTAAAAGTATGAGGATATTGAGTGAGATTAAAAATGAGAGGATACACTCACTTTAAATTATTATTTTTAACATTCACATTACAGTTCAGCCTGGAAACCGAAGAATTACATACCTCCACTTGCATAACAAAATTGAAATGCAGTGATTCTTTAACACTGACCTCAACGCATCTTAAGTCATCACCTAGCTTTACGCCACGTGCCTTGAGCGGTCTGTTGTCTTTTATAATTGCTTTGCTATGTGGGCACCCTGACAAAATTAAGTTGAAAGGAGGGGCAGTGAGTTTGTTAAGGAAATGCTAAAACACTCCTTCAATGAGCTCTCCTTAAGTCAAGACCCAGTTAATTGCCCGCGTGCACCAAAAAATGGTAGATTCACTCCATTTCATCTAAATGGGGTGAGCCTTAATGCTGCTGTCTAATTGACCTTAGTTGCTGATTTTACGGACTGTAATTACTGTAATCTTTTTCTTGATTTTGTTGACTAAATTATTTATTTTATATTCAATGTAAAAGGCCAACTGTGGCTGTTTTTTTAATACTTGGAAAATAAATAAAAAAATTCTTAGGGCTGTTTTCAAAATCAAGTTGAACCTCCTAAATAAGTTTTTCCAAAAATAATGCCTTGCATAATGAATCCTTATGCCCAAAAACCAATAGAAACCACATTCCATGAAAATCCTTAAAGCCATGTCAAGGCAAAATTTACATATAAGGTTGTAACTGAGTATTGGATAGGTGATTTTTGCATCCTAATTTATCCATGAAAATCTGAGTTGTCCTAATGATGCACAATTTTCCCTTACATTACCCTTTATATAAAGCTTTTCAGTGGAAAACAATGTTATAATCTCGCATGGAACATATGTACTAATGTACTCCATAAAAATTGTTTTATTCATGGTATTAAATCTCGGATCATGCCTTTATCTTCATATGTGACTTTGAAGTGAATAAAAATGTGATGACTTTGCTTGGTTACCACATAAAAACACAAGAAACCCAAATTCTCAAGCAAACAATGCACAAATGGAACAAATCTAAAGCAGAAATAAAATATAGAGTTTCATGCATAAAATAATACATTTCCTGTAAACATAATTTAATACTTAGGTATTTTAATATTCAAATCAATGAAGAGCTGCATGGAATTTTAAGATGTCTATATCACTTCCCACATAGTCATGGAGATAGAGTTCTTCACCTCAGGGGGTATCAGGGTGGGGTTTCACTATTTTTGTCTTCCATTGACAGCTAACCAGTGTGCCATATTTAAATTTCCTGGGTTTTCTGCAAGTATGCTTGATATTATTGAACACACACGAAAATACTCTTTAACATAATATATACCTTTTGGATATGCATTAAAAAGCCACATTCAAAAACAACCATTTTCACCAGGTAGCTTAGATTTAACAAACATTCCCAGCTCCCCTCACTCCCTCTGAGAACAGTGTGAGCCCCCATTACCCATTGTTTTATTTATCCATTAGGAGCATGTTGCCTCCCATTACAATTTCAACTTCACTACCACCAGATAGCCAAGTAAAACTGAGATAACAGGACACTGACATTTCATTTTACACGCATCAAGCTAGCTTTGAGTAACAAAATCATAGATGACATTTTTAGCACACATCTACACTTATACCAGAACTTCTCGGCTTGCACATTAAATCTCCCTTTCCAAATACATGCCGTAGACAGTAGTCTTCACTTTCAAGGCCATTACGGAATAACATGAACTGGCAGTAGAGGCACCTCACTTAGTGGTCAAATCCAGAAATATTCTGAACAGTTATAGAACATAATATAACTTAGTTCAATAATTCAGTCACACAACTGAAATAATTGTAGCCTTGTGCTTGGTGTGCATGCACCAATTGGCTCCGAGGGCTGTATGCAGGAACTCTACTTGAGTTGTGATTTGCGTTTAACTCCACTCCGTTGTTATGTTGGCATGCATAAACAACACTCGAGTGGCCATCAGAACTCCACTCAAAGTCGAGGCTCCAATTCCACTCCACTCAAGGAATTGAGCGGAGATGGTTTTCAAGATGTCTGCCACACCAAAACATTGGTTTCACATATTTAAATTAAAATATTTTTCATTATGCAATGCTTCAATTTTCATTTTTACTTTCTAATTACCATTAATTGTTGCAGAAATTATTCTGACTGATTTGAATGGCATATGCAATCGATTAATTAATATTTAACACTTTCTCTTGAAGTCATCAATGAATCATTTCTTTGGGCACGATATATTGTTTATATTTCATGAGTGAAGGTTTAATTTTTAATGTATTAAATAATTACTGATAAATGAAACAAAGCACTTTTCCACAAAAGAATTTACTGCGTA
>LYUA01003598.1:47027-61858 GCA_002093875.1 Calopteryx splendens
AGTATGAATTCCTTCCACTACATCAGGCCTGAATTTGTGAACTTTATTAAATAATTGTTATATATTTATTTAAATTTTAGTTTGCTTGTCGGGTAATATTATATGCTTTCTTCCTTCCTTCTTGGGTTGAAGATGAGAGTTCAGTACCATATTTTGCGAGTTCTGTCATGTTAAACTGTCGTTTATCCTAGGGTGTTCCCACATGTTTTCTTTGTATAGATACTTATTCCTTTATGACATAGGTATTCTAATGTATTGGTTATCGTTGAAAAGGTTTTGTATGTGAAAGATTTACCAAATGATACCTTCTCCCATGTGAAGATTCATAAAAATCCAATGCACACAAAATAATCACCAGTCGTCTATCGGTCAATGTCAACAAACATCCACGACCATGGAGAGCACCAAGAATATGGAGTTAGGAGAAGTAGACTAGTTTCTACAAAATTTTTTAGTTAACTCCTATGCCAGAGGACTAAGAGATGGTATTAATCCTATGGAAGTATATAGCGATGTTGAGTTCATCCATCGCTTTAGATTTTCTAAAGAAATAACACGGGACGTGCTCCTCCCAATGCTTCCTCCTCCTAATTTCGATTGAAGAGGATTTCCATTGAGCCCAGTAATGAATTTGCTTGTTTATTTAAGATTTGTTGCTTCTGAAAGTTTTTAAGTATTTTAAAACAGCATACGACAGACTAAAAATACCGGAACCTTAAGGCACTGTATTTTGCTAGATTTGCATCAGTATAGCCGAATGTAATCAAATTTGTTTTTCATTGGTAAATTCAAAAATACTCCATAATGGATATAAGGATTGCTTGTCAATTGTTTACAATAGTTACGTGTGTCACGTGTTTGGAACTGTGACCGATATCAGCTACTTTGATTGCCACTCGCCCTCCAATGAGCCAAGGGTGAGTGATACTCTTTCACATGAATCAACACTCGCACTCAAGTGGGGTATGAGTGCCCACTCATCCGAGTGGGAATTCACCCTTAAATTGAGTTCTTGCATACGAACTTGAACGTTCATAAGAACCAAACGTGATAATGACTTTTGGAATATTGATCACTAATTCGATTATATTTAAAAGATGACTCATCATCACTAACCTAACAGGACAACAAGGTATATATATACACAAGAACATTCAGTTCAAATCTCTTATTTGAACTGCCATGGGAGGATGTGAAAACATAAAATAGAAAAAAACAATCTAGTTTAAAAAGTAAAGCAGTTGCAAGATTTGTCCACATGTTGCTTGCTATAACATGTATTATCAACTTAAAGAGGCATTTACTAAACTTGTGAGTAACCATCACTTTTTCAACAACATTTAAGCAAGTTACACTGATTCACACAATTTCACTTAAATGCTTGTCACAACTCCAATTTTGTTGAATATAGTACAACTAAACTCATGCATCATTTTTGGGAAATATTTAAATTACAGTGCCTCCATAATTTGAACCAGCAGCTGAAACACTTAGTAAGGTTATCACAAATTAGCAATGGCAAATAATTGTTAATAAATGTCATTAAAAATTTACATCTAGATTCGGGTACTGCATTCATGAAGCCACCCAAAACCTTTACACATTGACTACTACATGAGTCATGCCAACTTAATACCCCAGATGTTATTACAAAACATCTGAAACATCAGGGTCGTTCATTTCAGTTCTAATTCAGTTCAGGGATAAGGCCACCATGAGTCTACACAAACCATGAACGTAATTCCTTTCAAATCATAATAATATCAAAATTAGCATTGAAAATTTATACCAACCGTTGTATCCAAACACTGAACTTCCATTAATTATTGGTCCACCGAGATCTAAATTCACGTCCATATTCATGGCAATACTGTCGTGCTTATACTGGCTCTTCACTCGTCCTGTCTTCTTCCTAATGGAGGTAATAGACTGGTAAAATACACATCTAAAAATTTGTCAACAAAAAAAACGCACTTATATTTCATTTACATGAAATTACCCGCTTTGAGGGGAGAAGGTAGTATCCAGGGAAAGCTTCAGGCCTTTTGCCAGTTTGTCCTCAATTGATATTTCTGTAGAAAGTGAATTGTCCGTATTCCACTTTTCCGTGAAAACCATACCTAAAAATTATTAACAAATTAGTAACAGAAAAACACACAAAAACCACATGAGAAAAAGTAGGAGTGAAATACCATAATCCTTCACTTTATATTTCGTCTCCAATGTTCCGAATACTTTCCCTGTATCTTGATTTAGGGAACCACCGGCAATTATATCAACGGAATCTTCGGTCTTTGTTTTCAATTCCAATTTAATAAGACCGAAGTGGTAACCCTTGCCAAATACATCGCGGGATGCCTTCCCCAAATCTCCGTAAGTAGGTGGAGCCATTTCCTGCAAATAAATAAAATGTAGCTTTTATTTTGATCCAACCTTGCAGTCGATGACAAAGTTCGTGTCGAGGTCCGGCAGGTCATGAAATTTACATGAGTGCTAATAAATGATAGTCACCGGCCAGAAATTTGACCGAAAATAATTTTCAATGATCTAGCCAGTATCATGGCTGAATCCAAAGTCCATCCAACAGCAGCCATAGCCACTGGCAGAAATAGGAATTGCTGGCCAAATTAAATCTTCAGCAGTCCTCGATAATCAAGCGTTCATTAAATTGAGTCAACGAAAGTGGTTCTTCGAGCCATTTAGCATTCCCCTCAAGTCATAAATATGCACCTCGGACAGTGAAATGTATTGCGAACATTTCTGACATACCGGCACACCTTAGGAAAACAAATCTTAAAAACTGCACAAAAAAGTCTCAAAATAGCGTGAATGCTATTTTATTCTATTTCACAAACCACCAAAACCATCTGGATTGAAGAGGTTGAATGCGGCTCGTTAGTTAAACAGAAAACTTGCAATTCATTAACACAAAAATCTTCTTGAAACTAAATATTACAAAAACAATGACAAGAGTTTCATATAATTTCATTAATCCTATACCAAGTGTGCATCCCCTAAGGGCTTGAAAAAGTATCAAAATTTTCGAGGAATACATTTTTGCAAAGAATATTTAACATGCGATTTAATTTCGAGAATACTACAAAGCGATGAAGAATGGTATTTAAAAATCGGAACATTGATTTTTGGGGCAACATGTCGTTAAATCAACCCCCATCACCCCGGCTTCCAAAGTAACTGTAGAGAATATATGTTCGTATTGGAAATAATAACACTCACGACAGAAAAGATTTAATAGTCTAAATTCGATATAATAGCTCCAACGCTTAAGCAGAAAATTAACTCACTTTTGTTGCAAAGTTGCAGAAGCAATTACCGAGGTCACTGTTCACTGATGGAACCACGACGAAGGAAGGAACCGAAGGAACGCAGTAGATATGCGCATGGTCTGCTTTGGGAGGTTAGGGGGGATAAAAGATGTTGGTTTTGATGTTATAAAAAAACCATTAGAATTTTTTAAGTTTTATTACTATAATTGATAATGGATATTGATTGAAGCGATGAGTCTCCTGACTAAGTTTTGTCTTCAATCATTTAATCCAGTCAATAATTGAAGCGCGAAATTTCAAATTCGTCGATGCGTCTGTCGTCCACCAAAAGACCAAAAGGTATCATATCCTGGGCTGCTTAACGTATTACTTTTCAGTTAGAAATAGTATATGAATGCAATGAAGTATGATTGCTGGAAACTATATTTGAATTTAGAATTAATAAGCGTCATCGTTGCCTTAAATCACCGTTTTAAGCGAGTGTGAGGAAGGCGTTGGACGGAACATGACAACGCACCACATATTTAAAGGCCTTATTTAGCTATATGCCTCAAACGTCTGGAAAATAAACGGATAGAATAATTATAACTACTGAAAAATTATAATTAATAGCTTACGCAGGAATTATCCACTTAACTGTTAGCTAACTACATGTGCACGGTCTCACTTGTAAGTTTATTTAATTCTGTTTACAGGCATATGCCCATTCATGCATAATAGTTCTCAGTTACTTTCATTGTAAACTCAATACAAATGTACACATTTTTATTTAATTTTATATCCTTGCCCCTCTTCCAGAACAACAGAAAGGAGGTTACATGAAAGTTCCAGTTAAAACTGGTAATCAGAAGTTTTTAACTATCGTAATAAATTTATCATAAATAATTAGGTTTATATCCTGATGCCTGTTAATTTTGTTAAATGTTTTTTTAGTGCAAATTTTTCTTTTTCTTGACTTGTAGCTTATAATTTGGGCCTACCACAAAATTTACTCTATTTTTTCCTGATACTGATAATCAACAAACGATTCAACATAGCCAGTGTATGTTTCCATTACTGATAAAATAGGATTTCACACCTGTGGATAGCGATACCAAAGCGTGTTACTACTTGTATTTGTATCAAAATAACCTTTAATTCATAAAATTATGGATAGTATGAATTTTATTTCAATCCAAGGGTTGGTTGACTGCATCTCTCCAATCTTACCTATTCCTAATGCTTACTCCCTTGCATGCCCTGATAGTTCTTCCATCCAATATCCCTCTTTAAAGAGGGATTACAAATAATTTCTTGGCCTATGCATATATATTGATCTTCCTTGGGAGGCCGTCTTAAGCTTCAAACAAATTCATTTCATCGATGTTTCCAATCCATGTGGTTTTCTTTTCTGGATCATGTTCCATATTTTAGGATTTTAGTTTTCCTAATGTTATTTTTCATGTTATGTCTTTTAAGTGTTTGGTCCATTCTGTTCAATAATGCCAGTAGGTCTTCTAGATTTTCTGCTATGACTGTGATGACGTCTGTGAAATTAAGTAATTAACGTAAATGTACATGTTATATATCATTGTCATGTAATGTATACTTTTCCACTAAAAGGAATCCTAACTAATTGATGTAACATTTTTTCATTTCACAAAATTTTATTAATATTCATTATTTAGGGTTAGCAGTCCAAGTATTGGTTTGTCACAGCTTTCAAATCTATCCTGTTATGTGCCAATCTCTCCATGTACTCATAGTTCCCTGCACTGATGTCTTCCATCACCTGCTTATCATAGATCCTTGACCTTCTATAATTCTTCCCCTATATGTTTCCTTCAAATATGGTCTTCAGTAAGTTATCAGGCCTCCAGATATGTCCAATTACTTTCTGTCATCGCCTCATAAGTGCCTTCCATTGGCTTCTCTCATCACCTACTCTTTGAAGTACATCTTGATTTGTTATTCTGTCTTTCCAATTAATTTTCATCATTCTTCAATAGCACCACATTCACTTCTCCCCCAATATTATCTTCTCTGCTGCTCTTTTCTTCCTTGTTTCACAGCCATAGAAATTTAAACTCTATGCATGTTTTTATGAATCACTTCCTAATGTCTATGCTTGTAATGTATGCCATTAGTAGTTGTTTCTTCTGATAGCAAACCTCATTTGCCATTCCTATTCAGCTTACTATATCCCTCTTGCTTCTTCCATCGCTGATCTTATCAGTGATCTTACTGCTTAAATAGCAGAATTCTTCCACTTGTTCCAGAGTGTCTTTCCCTAGTCTTAACAGTAGATCATCTTCTCCACTTGGACTGCAGACTAATAACTTATTTTAATTCTGATTTATCTTGAGTTTGTACATACTTTTTCAACCCCTTCTCCATACTAGCTAGTACCTTCTTTCTTTTCTGCAAGTATTGCCATGTCATCTGCTCTTTCATTACAGCATCCTTTCTCCATATGTTGGTATTCCGGCTCTTATATCTTTTTATTGATCCCATTAATTGATTTCTCATTTTAGACACTAAATAATGGGCAAACCAGTCTTGCTCCTTTCTTATTTCTTAGTTCTCCTTGCTCCTTTAGTTTCTTCTCTGCTTTCACCACATCAAATCACACCCACCTCATCTCTATATAGAATGTCTTTCAACCTCCTTCCACTATGATTCATTCCAATTTCTTTTAGGAAAAGTGACATCACATTCTGGTCCACATTGTTTAAAGCTTTCTAAGTACAATGAAGGATGGTTGATCTTTCTGCATTCTCTGCTCAATGATGATTCTGAGAGTAAGATAGCTTCCTCTGTTTCTCTAAATCCAGGTTGGTCCTCAGGTAACTACTCTCATGCTTCCTTCTCACTTATAATTTTTGTTTTAATTTGTTTATGGTCTCAATCTACCATTGCAAATATGTTGAAATTTGAAATGATGCACACGTTAATGGAGCAGTTTTGATGTAATATTATACAGGAACTGTGTGCCTCAGTATAATGCTGGGAGGGCCAGAAAAGATGTGTTAAATGTTATTCATAGGAGGCATCACATTTTTAAGTCCAAAATTCCATTTGTATCAAAATCAAGTTTAACATTTGTTATAGAGTTCCCTATATAGTGAATCCAAATCTGAAGAATTTTTGTTCTAAATCATCTAGATCACTGAAAAATCTGCTTGAAAATCTACACTCATGAGAAACTAGAGCCACATCAGAATTTTGCTATTTGATGAATAAAACTTGGAGAAGTTGACAGGTTTTGAAACTAGATACACAATAAATTGAAAACCCAAAAGTATCTTTTAGTAATCAAACAACACAAAATATCTCCTGAAAATATTTCAATATGTAAATTTTAAGTAACAACTTATTCTCCTGGGGATTTCTCATACCTATATCTCCTGGGGATTTAATTTTTGGGATTTTTAAACATTTTTTGTTATAAAGAGCAAACAGTTACCATGTATGCCATATGTACCATGCATGCCATTGTACCATGTATATCATAGTGTACTGTTAGCAGTAGAAACCGGGTAAGTAGGAGTCTCCAAGCGTGATGGCAATGATATTTCAATATGTCTTCTCCATATTGTGCAAGTCTAGTTGAGGAAGACATAAAACAGACGAAGTGCTAATACAATGCAGCACAGGGAATGAATTGTCTAAACTATTTAACCCTTTGAGTACCACCCAATAGTATATGTATTGTTGTTTGATATCTTTGCTTGGAGTACCAACAGCGATTCCTGTATCATTGTCCTGGCCCAGGAGGGTATGAACAAAGATTTGACTTATTTAAAAGAAATTAAATTCTTCATGACTTAATGAAACATCTTGATTATTAATCTGCTCTACAATGTAGATATACTTCCTGATTTCAAGGCAGTTTTTTCAAATAATAATGCTATATCTTAAATTGCATATTTTCCAAATGTGCTCATTGACGCCTTTGGCTTGAAATCTACTTTTTGCTGTTCCTTTATGTGCCGTTATCATTTTATATTTTGCAAATTTAGCTAGTCTTATTTGACAATTATACTTTCAAAAGCTCAAAATAAAAAAATAGATGGTTATTTTTATTTACTAAAAAATACATATACACACAAATGTACAATCCTGAGCTGAGGTGGGATCTTCCACTGCTGACTGTACCTCGTTACCTCGTACAATATTCAAGGTATCTCTATCCTGTTGCATTATTTCTCAAATGAAACAACATTGTGTTTTTCATTTTGTTACAATCTTATGTCAAAGTTCTAAGTGAAAAGCAGGATAATGAGTGTCCCTCGACTTCATGCATCTGGCAACTTTTGTGGATATATTTATAAAATGGGAAATCAGGAGCTATGACCACATAGGAGAAGAGTGGAATATCTTTTCATTTTTTTTTCTCTTCTTTCAACATAATTACAACACAATACAATGTTATGTACAAAGCCTATGTAAAGCAAAGTATTCTGATAGATGTATCGAATTGTATTTGGTCATGAGGTCATGTTTGAGTGCATATCTTTGAGATATAGCAGAACTTTTCGATGGTAAAAATTGCATCAAATTCCTGCATTTAGTGGACAATACAAAACTTTTTGTGCCTGGTCAAGAAAAAATGCAATCCATGCCCTAATTTTATTCCCATAGTTGTATATGCGAACAGAGTGTTTTACCATCATTTCAATACTCATCAGTACCTAAGAATTGACGTGGACCCAAAAAAATCATACACAATTATTGCAGCATTTACCAAGCAAGCACCATCGTAAGTGGTAGTTAAAGATCTGGATGCTCTGTGACTCTGTGGTAAATTACTGCTTTGCATTTCACTGCTACAAAGGTGAAAAAAACAGAATATATTGGAAAGATAAAGAAAAATGGTTTATGTCATGTCATAAATAATTTGTTGAATGCCGGAAATTACATACTGGAAGGATTTCATGTTGTTGTGGACAATTTATTCACAAGTATATATTTGGCTCATAATTTGTATAAACAATGTAAATTTTTAATGGGTACATTGAGAAGAAACTGAAAGGTTATACTGATACTCCTTCAGAACAAATCAGCCATCAGAGAGAAAATATATATTAGGAATAGCGACTGTCTGATACTTGGAAATAGGGAAAATAAATGGCAAAAAAAACCCTGTTTTAACTTTGTCCACCTACTCTTCTGAAAAGAGAAATCAAGTATAACGTAGAGGTCAACTAAAAAGAAGACAGCAAATTACAATCTGTGTATAGGTGGCATAGAATTATCAGGTATGACGTTGTACACATACTTGGACGAAAGAAAATCAGTGAAGTATTGGAAAAACATTTTTCAATGTTAATTCTAAAATGGTGCTAAATAGTTACACAATTTACAAACTAAACACACCTTGGAAAAAGTTGTCAAGGCTTCAGTTTACATAAAAAATAATTGAGAGCATTGCACATGAATGGCAACAGGTAAAGAGTTCTTCAGGTCCAGCTAGTCAACTATTGGTGTCAGCATCGCTGTTTGGAATTAGAAAACTACCT
This sequence comes from Calopteryx splendens, assembly GCA_002093875.1. NCBI lineage: Eukaryota > Metazoa > Arthropoda > Insecta > Odonata > Calopterygidae > Calopteryx > Calopteryx splendens. The sequence continues at coordinate 55,816 of LYUA01003598.1, forward strand.
GGGCAAAGGGATAATTATCCCTTAAGGGTTGTGTGGTATGTGGCAGGAAAGACAGAGATTCTGGTTGAAGATTGATTACTGCCTGTTTGAAATGTGAAAAGGGGCTTCATGGAGTTTAGTTATCTGAACATAGCTGCAAAGAGAGTGATAATTTTGTAACAGTAATGAAGGATGGCATCTGAAAATCTCATATAGAACGTAATTTTGTTTTCTACAATTGTGATTATCTTCTAAAAGCATAAAAATTAAGTTGCTATTTATAATATATTTTTTATTCACGCAAATGCTTCATCATTTTTCATTAATTGTTTTTGCATTCAGAAGGCTCACCCAGGAATCTGCATTCCCCTTAATTCTATGCAACTTGCATTGCTTTTTTGTGTTGATGATTTATTAAGCATTTTCACCATTTCTTATGGTTTCCTGTCAGAATTTTGTAAACAAATATGAGGAAAAATAGATTAGAGAAGTTTTTTTTAGAAAATTTGAAATAAATGAGAAATTGTATTGAAAAAAACTAAAAATTTATTTTCCAAATTTGTAAATAGGAAACATAATATGATATTAAAAAAATATTTATTAAATATTCAAAATTTTAATTTTCAATGAGTAACTTTAAGTATAGTACTTATATTAAAAAAGTAATGGAAAATCATTAATAAATAAACATATTATGAATTTATTAGAAATGGGAGGCAAAGTACCAAAAAACCTCGTGGCACTTGATGGTGTTCCCATTAAAGTATCAGTGGCACTGAAAGGGGAAGGAAAGAATTTCTTTTAAGAGGAATGGCCGTAAAAGAAAATGAGCTGCAGCATGAGATTTTAGCATATAAGTGGAGCATTTATTATAAAGTTTTAATTTGCTTGATGAATGCTGTAGCGTTTCAAGTTAGGACAAATATCCCAAGCCATTCTATTTGAAGGACTTGTGTGGATTCTAATAGAGTTTTCTTCTTTATCATTGGTATTGGGTTCGTAGGTCAGAGGCTTGAGTGTTTGGCACATGATGTAAGGGTACTGGATTCAAATTCAGATGATATCCCTGGGAACATTTCCCAAATTCAATGCATTATAAAGATTGGCATGAATTGAATCTACCCTGGCAAAATGAGGGAAAATTATGTTTAAAAAACCACCAATTCAATAGAGCATCATTGTGCCTGCCATCCAAAAAATGTAAACACTAAGTCATGAAGAGAGTAAGAAGAAAAATGGAGGAAGGAAGGAGGAATTAGAAGGGGAGGGAATGAGGGGGAGTGCAGAGTGCATGACTAAAGTGGGGATATGCAAGAGAACAAATGTGCAGAGACAAATGATGTTCAGTCTGTCATTTACACATTTCCAGGAATTCAAATGCTTTCACCACTTGTTGCATAGTTAGAGGCATAGCTGTCTGAAAGCCTTCAGTCTTTGTCTTTTTAGGCTTTTGAGGTTCTCATTGTGTGCCCATGTTTCTTATGCGTGGGATGCAATCTTGTGTGGGGAAACTTAGAATTCATCCATAAAGTATGGGGACATTTTCATTACTTTGGTAATATTTCCATACATATTCTTCACTTAATCGGCATCCTATTCTGTCATCGCCATGTAGACTTGTATCCCCATGGTATCTGTGGATTTCATTGCTATCTTGTAGCTTCTGCTCCAAAAGTCTTCTTCTTCTGGCTGTTTGGTTTACTTACATATAGAATATAATCCCATTCTCCTCATCTCTATTTTTACGTTCTCTAACTGACTGCATGCCAAGAGTGACTGGACATTCCAAGTCCCAAGTCCTTTTGTTTCACTATATCTCTTGAGTAGTCTCCACCAGGAGAAACAAATGGGGGACTAGTGTACCTCCAGAATATTTTGAGAGGGTTATGTTATGCCTGTTATTTAAATCAAGAAAAGAGAAGATATGGTGAGAATCTGCTCCATGGAATGGTATTGTAGTGGTTTCCTGTTGCCTATCACCAGCTGTTTAACCTCTTAAGTGGTATACCCGTTACCAGTGGTATACTCATTACCAGTGGTATACCCGTAACCAGTAGTATACCTGTTACCAGTGATATACCAGTAGTGCAAGGCCCGGAAAAGTTCCAGGCCTTGCACTACTGCCCCAAGCGTTCTATCTCGGAAAATTTCCATGGTGTACTTGGTGTTCAAATCGTTCACGCCCAAAACATTTCCAGGCCAATTGCACTAATTTGGTTGTATTTCATATGTTGGCCAAATGGTGGCACACCTTTCCACTCAGCTTCTCCTAATGGAGTTTTTGGCTATTTTTTAATGTCCAACTTAGCTCAGTGGATGCATTGTATGGTGTGTACTGTTGCCCTGAATGATGGGTTGGGAAAAATTAAGTCACCACTGAAGAGGTTAAGTAACTTTTACCATTCTTAGAATGAAATGAGTATTGCTGTACCAACCACTATGATCTCCACCATCACCCACAAAGAGTAGGGCTGCTGTCTCATCTTCTGCAGGAGCACCTTCATTGGATTTTGTAGAACTTTAATGCCATCTTACCCTAGGGTGGACTATATGAGGATCTAAATAAAGCCTGAAACAGTTTCCTCCCTCATATGAGGCCTGTCTAAAAAAGATCCAATCTTAAATTTTTACCCGAAAAGGCATGATAGTTAGGCAGTGCCACTTTCCACAGTGGCGAGGGATGTTTTCATGTGCAAGCCTGAATTTTTGCACCATTATCACATTTCCCAGTCACTCTTTGATAACCATTCTGTGGGGTGCACTACTACATGTTTGTCAAATTTCCCGTTTGCTCAAGATGAAAGAATATGTAGAGCAGAGATGCTACATAAAGTTTTGTCAACAGCTTAATTCTTAAAGCTTAAAGATGAGACAGCAGCTATACTCTTTGTGGGTGAAGGTGGAGATAATAGTGATTGGTACAGCAATACTCATTTCATTCTAAGAAACAATATTAATGATATCACAGGTGTTTGGTGATGATGCCATGGGGGAAACCCAAATAAAGAAGAGGTAGAACTGATTCCAAAATGGCCACACATCTGTGGGGAGTGACCAGCCTTGAGGGGTATGCCAAAAACAACTCTCAGTGCAGCTGTTATCAAGAAGGTGCAAAATTTGATAATAGATGATCAATGTTCGACAGTATAGGAAATCACAGACAAGGTTGGGATCAGCATAGATGCTGCACATGCAATTCTACAGGAGAAATTGGACATCCACCGAGTGGCAGGGAAATTTGTGCCCAAGCTGTTGATGGAGAAACAGAAACAACTCCATCTTGGTGCAGTGCAGGACATGTATAACTCTGTCAAACTTAGTACTACTCTGCCAAAACCAATCATCAGTTCCTCAACACCATGATAACTGTGGAGAGTCACGTTATAAGATTATGAACCAGAAAGTTCCCGATTTAAAAGTATAGTGGAGATAATGCAAGATGTGATGGCAGACCTAAAGGCCATTCCAAAAGATGCCTTCCAGAAGTGTTTTCAGCAGTGGAATGATCAGTGGCCTAAGTGTATGCGTAGAGGCGCAAGGAATTAGGGTCCCAACCCCATCAGGTACTGAAAATTTTTTTCCAAGCCTAAGGTTGGATTCTTTTGAGACAAACTTTCATATATCCTCCAAATTCCACCACCTATTTTCAGCAACCGCTTATTCATTGTGTACACTCCATTAATTCACAGCTAACATCTATTACTAGAGGTTGACACACCATCTGTAACCTGGTACATTGATACTAAGCTTCAAAATGCTCCAAAAAGGTTGAGGTTAGTTTTTGAACATCAATATAAAAGTAAATGGATATTTGTTTTTTAACGATTTAATTAAAAATATTGTGTACATGTATCCAAAATAAATTTTGGAAAGATATTCCATAAGGGTAGGCATAACCTATATTCTACTGGAAGGGGCTGAACAAGATATTTTTTTATTTTAAACCAGTTTTCAAGACTTCATGAATGTAAATTTCTCTGTAACACTTGCTGCTCGAACAATTTCATATAATACTGGATTCTGAAATTCATGGCCCTGTGCAAGTGATACCCTGGCCTCACAGTGGGATGAAATCAGAAAGAGGAGCAAACTTTTTTACCAATTTGAAAATTCTGACCAAGTTTGCAAGTAGTGGAGTCATTCTTGGATTTTATCTCAACTGAATTTGCCCTGTTCAGCTCATCCTCTGAACCAAATCCTTGAAATGACTTGAGACCTCTTTTTGGAGTTTTATCTTACATAAATTGGGCTTTGATTTCCTTATCAGGTCAGTATTAATCTTTCGCAATAAGCCTACAACCTCTGTAATGAAAATCATCTTACCATTTCTCTCCCATAAAGGTTCAAGGCAAAAGAGAAATTATTTTTAATTCCATGGCAATTTAGTTTGAGATTCCACATGGACAACTCACTTGGTTCATGGTCTCGGGTTCAACTTAGTAAAAATTCATGATCACTAAATAAGTAAACTATGCATATTTTCTCAGTAAAATTGATTTTGGTACCTATTTCTGATTTTGACACATTGATGACAATATATGTGGTAGTATTGAAATAAATTTTACTGTGAAAACATACATTGTATACGTATTCAGTGAGTATTCCTGTATTTTGAGGTTTTGTGCTGGAACTCAATGGGCACACCAAAGAAATTAGCATAGCAGATCTGCTAATTTCAATTCGAATTGGTCCTATAAACTATTCCATCCATGATAGAAGACTTGGCTATCACAGCAATAGGAACCTTAATTGGCTCAACAATGTCTCACACAATGACAACAATATAAAAAGTGATACTACATATGTTTTTCTTAACAATATTCTGTATTGAAGATGTGTCAATGTACATTTTATTTCTCTTATCAAATAAATTAATTTTATCTAAAGTAAGTGACTAAAGGATTTTGATTGGAATTACTAAAGGCATATGAGCATGCTTTTAAATACCTTATATGTACCATCTTGGTACATAATCCTTCAGCATCTACAGAATTTTGTTTTAACTATGATTTACGGCATAATTCTCTGGGAGAATTAAAGCCAGAGCCACGAAGTGTTTAAATTGCAAAAAAAAGCAATTAGAACTATCTTGAATCTGCATGCAAGAGAGTCATGCTCACCAGTGGCAGCAAGGGAAGATAGCAGGAAAACAAGAGGAAGGGTCAAAAGGAAAGGGAAGTAAAGAGGGGAGAAAAANNNAAAACAAGAGGAAGGGTCAAAAGGAAAGGGAAGTAAAGAGGGGAGAAAAATGCAGAACGCTGTTTCGATGGCAAAGCCATCTTCTTCAGGCAGAGATCATATGAAGACTGTACTACAGATTGCGGGGAAGGAGGGAGGGGAGGGAAAAAAGGGGGCTGAGGGGGGCATGTTAAATCAGTGAGGGTAATTGGAAGAGAGGGGAGACAATGGGGGCCTGGTCAGAATTGAAACTGTAAAAGGATTTTCGGATATAGCTTTAAAGCTTGTTTTTGTAATGAAGGCCTTATAAGAAATGGGTGAATTCCCCCAAAACATAATGGCATGTGCAAGGTGACCTTGCACCTGCATAATAGAGTGCAATAAGTGTGCCAATGGACACTATGGTAATTAATTATCAAATTTCCTGAAAATTATGTTTATTTTTGATGTAACAGTTTACTGATAAAAGGTGCTTTTCAGGTAAGGATTTCACGTAATTATTCATTAAACATGGTTAAAGCTAAGGAAATGGAAATTAAATCACGGAGATAGGGAAATGAATCATATTTAATGTCTTCTGTAGCATTCTTAGGGGACAGGGTGGCTTATTCATCAGAATGGAACCCTTTTGCTTTTGGGAGACCAGAGCCACATTACGAGGGGTAAGATGAGGTTGTCTGTTATCAATGGTACTTTCCAACATAAATGTGTAAGAAATGGCAAGGGAAGTGAAAAGACACACGCCAGTATAATTTTTATAGTTTATTTTCTGATTGTTCGGATTAATAAAACAACATAAAATGAAAGTTTGTTAATATAAATTATGTAGCTGCACGTACGTTTCAGAAAACATTCCATGTGCAACCCTAGTATGGGAACTACGATG
>LYUA01003599.1:8920-24308 GCA_002093875.1 Calopteryx splendens
ACTATTGTTAATGGGAAAATATCGGCACGAGACGTTACAAGTTAATCAGTTATTTCGCATTAGTTGACAGTTTTACTTGCCCACAGGGGAAATTAATTGATAAATGAAATAAGAGAACTTCGACACGGAAGTCGATTTGTCGACTCCCATTCAAATTTAGGATAGACTGACTCATTCGCTGCAACCCTATTTTTAGCACGAATAAAAAAGATCTAAAAAAACATTATGAGGTTTTCTGGACATATTTGTACACATTTTTTAAATATGCTCATCAGGCTAACATCCATGTTTACTGATAATGTCTCTCTATGCAGGTATTTTTGTGTGTGCACTCTAGGAGATAGTGTAGGATCGACAAAAAGAAAAGATTTTCCTGGAGAATTTAATTTTTTGACCGTGGAGGCAAAAGAAAGGAAACAAAGAGGCTCAGGAGATGGCAACATCACAAGTTTTATTGCTGCAATAGAAGAAATAAATGATAATTGCCCTAAATGAAGGTGACGTGAACGACCAGTTCATTAAAACTGAATCATCAGTAGGTATATTACGAACGAATCGTCCACGAGGGACTCAACACTTATAAAGAATTACGCCCAAATATAATAAATTACCGTTATGTTAATGGTAATTTTCCACATAACTTAATTATTATGTTACTCATAGTTCACCGCGTATCCTTTAATTATCTAGAGCCACGATTAAAATAAATTAAATGCTACTCAAATCGAACATATTCCAACGCAACACTTTTGTAGAATAAGTAATTTAAATACCCAGTTATAACCATGAATTTTTATAGTTCACGAAAAAAACAAACGACAGTACCTTTTCAGACACGGAATTTTAGCGAAATCTAATAATAGCTTAAATTAGCCATACATTTGTAATAAAATATTATAATGAAAAAAAAGATTAGTTTTCCTAAATTCTATTCAGTTCATTTTAGTTACATTCATCACTAGGTTATCTGGATAATGGTGCGAGCGCAACTAAAATGAGACTCGTTAAACGGCAGTTTGGACGGCAGATGGAACAGTTACTGCATGGAATTTTTTGACTTTTAAATATCAATTTCCATTAACAGTCGGTAAAAGAGGATGACGATGTAGAGTTTTAAATATTCATCTAGGCCATTTGCTCTGGCACGAGACTATTTTTCGAGATGAATCATACTTTTTTATTTGCATAACTCTTTGTGCAAAACTTTAATTTTATGTAATATTTTTAGCCCAATACATAATTTGTGCGTGGTACAAGTTTTATTCATTTGACTACAGCATTGGACATTTTTCCACACTAAATTATGAGAGTAAAAGAAATTATTGCCACTCATTGTTGAGCAACCCTTGTAATAGGGCTGAAGAAGAAATATCTGATTTTTCACATCAATGATGTTTAACGACCCTCATGGAAATCGGCTAGACTTATAAAATTTGCAACTCACAGAAGGAAAACTTGGATATGCCATGTACGTTAGCATAAGTGTCGAATGTATGTAGGAGGTATGGGTTACCTAAGGTTGTTTGTGGTAAAAAATACGAGTCATTGCGAGAGAAATCACTCGGTTATAAAAGAATTTGGATTGGATGCACCAGTGATAAACATGCATTAAAGAAGTGTTCAACGCTGGTTCGGTCATGTTGAGAGAATAGATGAGGGTCAGATCGCCAAACGACAATAATATACAGCTAGTCAAATATCCCGGTTGAAAAAATATCATCGGGGGTGACATTGCATTGACATTCAATAAGTAACATGAAGTGAAATTAACTCATCAAAAATGATCTCAGCTGTCGGGAATAAAATGTCAAATGACATGAGCTACTCGTTTAACTTACGAAAACTCAAGTAAAACAGTTGATACAAGAAAATATCAATACAAAATTATATGATAAATAACACTTGTTCATAGTCGTCAAATAGGTCAAAGATGATATAAATTTTCGTTCTTTCCGTATAATCTTTCATATTAGACATCGCTTCCTGGAGCTACTTGGAAACATGTAGAACAAATTGCACATGTGAGACTTTCTAAAAAAAATACAATGCCTTTCTACGTAGTTAAGCAATAAGAATTAAAAATTGCCATGCTTTGATAATATAATGTGCTTTTATACGGGTAAAGGACCTGAAAAGTTGTTCAAAACTGAAATACAAGTAGGAAAAGTGATAGGAAGCTATGAAATGCATTGCGTGTAATGAAACTCTTGCGCATGGAGCTCTAGGGACTCGGATATGGGAAGCCTGATGACAAGGTTAAAGTGGCTTATCGGGTGGTCGCGATGACATGAAAACCAGAGAAATTCGATTATGTTCCGCACGCCACACATTGAATGGACTAGTTCATATTTGTTTTTATTTATGGTATCGATTGCTTGTTACCTTACAGAGCTAATTTTTGTACGCAGTTAAAGTAGATGATGCCCTTGTAATTTTCAATTCAATTGGACGTAAGAGTAAATTATTTTTTTTCGGAGGGAACGTCTCTAAAAAGCTGAAATTCATATCTGGGAAAGTAAAAGCAAATTGCCATTTTCCGCCCGGAATCCGCATTCCGCAATCTGGGTTAGATTAACTACACCTACGCAAGCTCCTGCTCCCATCCCAATCGCAAAGTGGACGAGCAGTTTCTATGCCGCTCCTTTCGGCAACGCGGCCTTGGCGGACGCAAGCGGCACTACACTACACAACCCAGAAACTGTGCTTTCGGATGAATCCCTCAATCCATTGGCCTAATACTGTGTTAATAGAATAGTGAGATCTGGAATAAATCCCTGCTGGTTCTGGGATGGAGAGGCCCCTTCCCACTCCTTTACCAGTCATGGGGTTCTTTTACTGGCGGGGAAATGGTTTGCAGTCATAATCATGTATTATGATCTTAATAACTCTGCGTCAATGTCAACAAGTGACTTAATCACTACCGAAGCATCCTTTTGTCCTTCTAAAACTTTGATTTCAAGAGTTTATTACCCTGAAAAATAGTGAAAATGCTTTCTGTAATTTCAATAAAAGTAATTTTTGAATGATACCTTTCGCTAGCACGTGGTGTGGTTTTAAAAGACATTTTATTGATGAAGTAATCTATTTTTTGAAGTTTTGAAAGTTGTGGAACATTTCTCAAAATATATGGAGACTAGTGCACTGACCAAAGGCGGTGTATTCACCAAAACTCAAGATACTCGGAGATAATGAAGTTACTGGAATGTCTAATAACAGAAGATACATATTTTCGGGCTTTTGGGGGGAAAATTGAGGGCAATTACCAAATTCTCTTTTTTTTAGCGTGACATAGTGTGCGCGTTGGGGATGGAAGGTGGGAGTGTGGTCCCCCAGGGCCCCTGGGTTTTAAGCATGCTAAGCCACCCGCGTGTTCATGGGTCGTTTTCTGGCTTAATTACTTGACAGGCTGGCCTCTGATTGAATCACCCCAAGCGGCGCGTGTTTATGCGATTACCTGATTTGAGTGGCTGTCGCCCGGAGGGAGTCGGCGCGGCTTTGATTACCAGAAATACGGCACGGCCCTTCCTCCTCCGCACACCTCCCCTCCCACCCCCNCCACCCCCCCCATTCCCCCTTCCCCTCACCCCCTCCACCCTCGCCCCCACTCCCCTCGTGCCCTGACTTATTGACTATGACCCCAGCCCTCGACCCTCCTTTTTCCCTCCTCCGTCTCTCCCTCCTCCTTCCCAGGGCGTGCAAAAAACCCGCTGACCTCGGCAGTACCTTCAATTTTTCCCTCTTCCTTCCGTCGCCGAAACTTTCCTGCCAGACGCAATTATATGCGCGTGTTTGCTCTGGGTGCTCGGGAGAGGGGAGCCTGGGTGGCCACGTGGATGAGACACGGAAGGTGGGGAGGGGAGTGCTGGCGGTGGCTGGCGTTGGGGTTAGAGGTTATGGATGGAACGGAAAAAACGAGGGAAAAAATGATTTTCTTCCAAAGGAGCACGGAGTGCTGGGCGCTTCTCGTCCGCGCCTGGATGGAGAAAGAAATTGGAGGATAAATCCGCGAGAAACTGAATGAGCTCGCGGCAGCGTTTGAGGAACCTTTGTTCAAGTACACGAAGTTTAACAACATTTGCAATGGTTATCCAATCAATAATTTCATCCGGGACAATTTTATCCCGGGGTATGGTTAAACATGGCCGAACCTTTGTGAAACCTTTCACGGAAGCGACAAAACGAACCAAAAACTTAGTGGCTAAAGTTTAAAGTGAGGCAAAAAATATTTTTTTACCTGCGGACGTTTAATATTCACGTTTAACTGAATTTTTCTGTAGGAGCGTATATTTTTCCTGCCGTTTAATGTCGTTCATGATTAACATTTTTCACTTTAACAATAAGAGAATATTTTCCAATTTTATTACTTATCGAGAACCTTTACTTAATGAGCACAAGGAAACAACAATGCAAATCCACAGACGCAATTTATTACACGGCCATAATTTCCTCACTGTGCGGCATAATCAAGTGAATCTTACAAAAGGCCTTGCATATATGGAATATTGGTTATGGAATAAATTGTTCACATTGCAATGCAGTGTTGTTTCTTTGTGCTCATTGCGTTAGATAAAGTTTACCAAGGTGAGCCGAGTACTGTTTTCCTATCTTAAGAAACATTACTTTTTTAATTCCATTGGTACTACTATTTCTGGTGCTGATTTTATAGCGGCATGTGAATTTACGATTATTATTGAAATAAAAGAGCAAAAACATTCTTTTATATCATATTGAATACAATTATATAAATTTTCAGCTTTAAGATTAGTATAGTATATATTCTATTATTGGCACGTGTACCTATTAAAATTCCATGGCGTAAGAGGCATTAATTTTCGCTCAAACTGGCCAAAATTTCATTGCTCCGCCTAAGTTGCCTACTGTAATGGGTCTACAGTTTACACAGTTTCTTCAGAAATACGTTCCGTGCTAATAAGATCAGTTTGTAATGGATACCAGTAAGGCACAGGATGTGTTAAAAACACGTCACAAAGGGTCATGGACGTTTGAGACATGGATCAACATGCAAAATTTCAGGATTGTGCCTTTTGATTATACGTAAAACCACTTTCCATCTTTTAGAAAATACTACGAGCACCTATTTAAAAATTCCGAAAAAAATCTCTTTCTCAGTGGGTGAGTTAAAATTGAAACCTTGAAAAACATTTTAAAAATATATGTAAAAAAGTCAAATGTTTTCGTTAAGCTGAAAAAATCCCGTTTCAAAAAGAGTAAAACGAGACTTTCCACAATCTACTCGCAGAATCAACATTAACCCTCTGTCATAACCTTATGAGGACTCCGTTATTCCTCATACTTTTAAAGGATATATTACAGTCGATTTTTTATGTGAAAAAAAAACGCAAATACTCGGGCACTGATCATTATGTCAAATTTCTGTATCTCAATAGTTTGCTTATCATTTGGGAATCCCTAATTCTAGTAGACATAGAAACTAGAGAGAAAGAATCCAATTTAATTCCAAAACTAAAAAGAACTCGGTACACGATTTTTTCACGGAGATAGTTTAAATTTCTTTGTCAAGCGAAATAAAATCTAACTACGACGAATAGCGTAACCCGTTAGCAAATTTTGGTGCATTTTTCTGGAGGTTTTATGGGATTATCCATCACAATACTATTTTGGCCAGTCTTTAAAAAAAGCTAAAACACTGCGGGAAATTCTACAACAGTAACCATTGCAGAGTCACCGGCTTGTGCGCTCACAAATGCGAGGATTTCACAGAGTAAAAACCATTCGCCGGGACCAGATGCACATCGTCCTTGCTCCCTGTCCTTGAGTAAGTTGCCTAATGTTTCCCCTTTCCTTTCTCCCTCTCCCCCTCCTTTCTGTTCCCTCTATGCTCTTTCATGCAAGGGAGATTCCAATATTCCTACATTCAACCGGTTATGATATTAATCATTGAAACCCGGGTCGTGAATTATTTCAGGTTTATTGTAGTTTCTGGAGCTCGTCGGCGTGTCGCGTCGGTATAGTATAGGTAAATAAAGACAAAAGGAAGTTCAATGGTAGAAAAAGGAAAATAAAATAAGCGAAATTTTCTTGGAAATTTTTATTGAGTTTTCAAACAAAAAGGGTGACGAAAGAGTTCCCGCAAGGGGACGAGCGCATTATATACTTCGTTTTGGAGGAGCGCGAGCATCCAGAGAACGGCGAAAATATCGAATCCCCTCCCCACAATGGTTGTCACAACTTCAAAGAAAACGATGAACTGCTCGAAAATAAGCACAGAGGAACACGGAGGTGGACCCAGGGAAGAAGGAGACACCTTCTTCCGTGGACGACCCCAGTGATAAGTCCAAGTGACCCAGTGACCCCATCACCCCTTATGGACTGTTTCCGTGGAAGCTACAGGCTGCATTTTGCGGCTTCGAGCAGATCCGCAACATGGTTTTGACCCACCTAGAAACATTCCTCCGGGCCAATGAACAGATACGCAGCTAATAAATACCGTCTTCTGCCACAAAGTCACACGAAAGCAGTTTGTGTACCCAAAAAAAATGTGCCTTGCCGTACCGTCAAAGGAAAGGAAAGAATTTAGTGGTTTGAAGCAGTGGTTTAAAAATTAGAAAACAGCATGGTTAATACGGGATTCTCACCCACGATCTTTAGATTAAGCGTCGAATAGTCAATTCACTGAAAAAATCGTGTATTCGCTTTTAATTTTGCATCAAAATTTTCGGAAATTGTATTCGAGTGAGTCGGTCGTTGCGTAAAAAGTTCAATTTTAAGTTCGCCTGAGTGTGAACTGGTATTTATGGCATTTCTAAGTATTCTGTCGAAATTTGATAATGTTTTTTAAAAACATTTTCTAGTATTACGTCCAAGAATGGCGGAATTTGAAGAAGGTGAATTTCCAACCGAGGGTTCTCGCGCGTGACTGCGCCATGTCACCGGATGGAAAATCTCCCTGCTTTAATTCCTTTCCCTTTCAACAATTTCCAAACTCCATTGCTCGTCGGTGAGTACTCTCTCTCCCACTTTATTCATGGCGGGAGAATCTCAAGGGAGAAGAGAGATATGAGAATTCCGGAAACAATGAAGTAAGAGTGGAGAGGCGCAAATCGAAAAGATTTTGGGGTTAGAAGGGGGGGGGGTGTGTAAAGACTTTCAAGGTACGGGAGGGGAGACGGGTTCACCATCAAAGGCAAAACCCTTTTACTCCCTTATACACAAAGACACGCCTTTCCCTTTTGCCCTTTAGCATTAATATATTTTCTCAAACCACGAAATTGCGTCGCGGGCCGAAAAGTTTGGTGGATCTTAAGAGTACAATGAGACAACTTAATCTCCATCCCACTCCGACCTCCACCTCAGACCTAATCCCTCCTACCTTATTATTTTCCGGTTCCTCCAACGGTTTTAAGTACAAAGATGATATTCATTTACTCTCCAGGTTCCTCCAGTCTTAGCTCTCGTAATGAGGAAAGGGATGCTTACCGATTAGAACGAAATATTCGTTTGATATTGAAGCCTTAAGGAGACAAGAAACGATATTGTTTTTCTAAAAGTCGGGGATAACTTCTTTCAAGTTAAAGTTTAAATTTTAAGTGTCTACATATCGTATAACGCATACAAATGATGCTATATTTTCTTATTTAAAAAATCAAAGAATTCAGGAAAGAATGTTTTGTTTGAAGTAGTATTTTCGGGTAATTTTTATTAATTTATGGAGAAGGGATTTTTTGTCATTAAAGAATAAATAAAGAGATTTCAATAAGCATTAAATATCATTAATTGTTGTTGCCTTAATCCATTTTTTCAGATAAATATTTGTGCAGATATACTTTGGACAGGTAATTGAATATGCTTACATTCGCAGTGATGTACTGTAAGTCCATCGACCTTCCATTGTAATTTGGTTCCGTGGTATGCGCTGAGTCAGCTATTAAATAACCAAAATATTAACCCCAGAGGTGGAACTCTATCTTCAGCCCTTTTGTTTGAGTCTATTGAGTGCTTTACGCACCGGAATAATCAGGTCGGAAAGTAATAAATTCTCTCGCAGTCATTTTGAATCAGGATATATGCAATATTTCATCTCGGTGATGAACATATTTTGGACTTGAAAATTAGTTGTTCTTTAGGCTAGAACTAAGGTAGTCTGGGCAACTATCGCTTAGAAGATATAAATTGATGTTTAACACCACTGACGCTGGGAAAAATTATATCTACACATGCTCCCGACATGCACGCAGGAAGTAATGGATGGGAGGAGCTATCGTAATAATGAGTGATAATAGAGAGGAAATTCTCCAGTAAGAAATGCTAACCAATAGATATTCAAAATAATTACAAATTAATGAGAAATACTAGAGGAAAACCGATTGAAATGAATTTGGTAAATTTTGAGATACTTGCGTTTTAAGTTTAAACTTGTGGGAAACTTTAGGAATTAATAATAATGAGTAGTAATTAACATTTCGTAAAATCATAATTCCATTGAGAACCTATTTCAATATCTTTCATCAAAATATAATTAAACAAAATATTTTCGAGTAATGATCAAATGGATATTTAATATTATTGAAATCATATTGTAATTTTCTTGGAACATATTGTGCAAGTGCCACCGAGTAACTTTCATCATATTTTTTAAGTGTTAAAGGGTTATTTACATTTGATTTATGTTTAAACATGACAGTTTTGAATGCAAAGTATAAATATATTTAAGAATAAGAAAAAAATTGGCTTCGATAGGAAATATTAAAGCATTAGAGGTCGATATGTATTCATTCAAGATCTGTCGTTTAAGAGTATACATATATCACTGTTCAGATCAGTTCCCTTCGAGTTATTTTTATTCTCCATTGATGATGAGATATCTTCTTCTTGGTCGGTGAAGGAAGACGAGACATTGAATAATCAAGTGGTAGCTCTGGGGAAAGAAAAAGCCCAGAATCTGAAAAGTTTTCCTTGAAGCTTTCTATATCTCAATTAAATTTACTCAAAGTAAAGAAATATCAATTCCTTGTAAGTTATAGTATCTTTTGGAAAAATTTAACTTTCTGACCAGAGAGAGTAGAAAACCATATTTTAATTAACAAGGGACTTGTAGAACAAGATATATTGGCTGTATTTCTTCACCTTGACCTTTTTTAAGTTTCCCTTTTTTTCTTTTTTTTGTCTTTCATTCATGAGGCACTTCTAAAGTCTCCAAAAGGTTTTCAATTTCATAAACCGAAAAAATATCTTGAACCATTTTTTTCAAAAGAGAATTTTTGTTTGATCTCGGGATTGCATCTGTAGTTCCCTGGTACATATACATGCTTCCTGTTTCTTGCATTTTGACACAACCAAAATCCTCGTCACATTCCGTAAGAGGGTAGGGATTCTGGAAATCTATGTCAATTATTGTTTCTAATTCAGTATGTATTACTAAGGCTACCTCTACAAAGAATTAAGGCTTATGATAATGACAGAAGCACGAATGATTGTGGCCATGATATCACCACATTTTCACACTTCGCATCTCCTTTGCAACTGTGGTTTAGAAAGTAGGGAATATGTTGGGAAACCACTACATCCAAACGTTCAAAAATAACTCGGAAAGGTAGGAAATTATATCCACTATCTTTTTATTTATAGCGAGGATACTAAAAATACATTCGTATTAATATTCCAGAGTGATACTGAAAATTCCTTCATGGTTCCTGAAGTGACGCTTCCCGCTTAACTTATTTGCATAGTTATAGCATAATGCGCAGGATGAATCAAATTTGTATTTCTTCAAAATTATATAGTATTATGGAATTAATAAGGATAATAGTTGTTGTCACTGTATTTGTCTCCATATGAGTATCACAGTACGGATACCATTTAGCGTTTCTGAATTATTATCGTCTAATGTGTAGCTTACTATTTAAAAATCTCTTCATTTGTATGCAAGGGAAAAGGGGTTATTCTAAGAGCATTATTGATATTTATATTATTGAAATGATTGGCCATTGAAACCTGTTTTATATTGATTATTGATATTGTTTTATATGAGAAGGTACTGTAAACTCTAGTAAAGGACACGAGGTCCATGAGAGGTATTGAATGTTGAATAAAACTACTTTTTTTTGCCTCAAAAGTGAATTGAGGGAAACATTGGGTAGCAGGCAATAAGTAAATAATTTTGAGTAAAAGTCGGATAGGTGCGAGGGAAATATAAGCATCCATGCTCAAGTAGATTCTGTGCTGAAATCGAGAAATATGGAAAAATATATTCAAAAACCATGGCCACTGAATATGAAAGTTTGAAAGGAGTGATTGCTGAATGCGCTAATATTGAATGAGGAAAAGAAGCGATCGGGAGAATGAAAGTTGATGCCTGATGGAATGAAGAAGTGAATGTCTTAGTGATTGTCTTAGAGACAAAAAAGAGACTTATATGAGAATGATGACAGCTATGGGCAAGGAAACCCAGAAGAGAGGACAGGATCCTTAAAAAGTAATATAATAATTAAGATTTATCATGAATGGTGTGATATAGTGCAAAATAAAAACTTTCTCTATCGATGACCATCAAGCGATATACGAAGAAGCAGTTAAGGAAATATTTGAGTGAGAATGTAAAGTGATGCTATAATGTTATTAACTATGAAGCTTTCGACGATTCAAAATTTAACTATTCATGTTTTTAGTTTTAGAAGTAAGATAATAGAGGTTATATTCACAATCGTTTATTACAATAATACTCATCGAAAACTGTAGATAAAAATATGAATAAAGTTTGCATTAAAATTGGCTACAAACGTAATTTAAAAGATTTAAACTTTTTTTGGAATGAAATAAAACTTAACTGAATTTTTTGTATTATCTTGGGCCTTCTAGCCGACATGAAAAACCATCAACCTGCAATCCAGAATTTACATTGAATAAGTTAGAGGAAATTACTTAAAATAAATAATCTATTATTAGATACCCCTACTCAATTGTTTTCGAGGTGAATGTCATTTTTTTCAATTTTTGATTTTTTTGGCAAAAGCAGAGCCTGAAATCTTTTCGTTTTGCCATTACTCTCTCTAATTTTACGGCTGTTATGTAGCATGATGAAATAATAAAGACCTCTTTTGAATATCTTTTACATTCTAAAAGATTAATCGTTTTCATATTTTGCTCATCGCCATCATCACGGATATTTGTTAGTGGCATGCCTCCAAAATGTTCAACGCACTGACAATCTCTTCATCTTCACAGTTACTTGCGTGACGCCATCGGCCACTTGATTTCTGTCATCCATCCTTGGCTTTTCCCTTTAGCTCTTCCCTTCTAGGAACACTTCTATTTTGATTTTCAGTATTAATCATTGACCCTAGAATGCGAGGGTATGACTCTATGAAGTACCTCTTCGTTAGTCATTCGGTTCATCCATTTTATTTTCAATACTCTTCGTTAGTGCCACTTTTCCATACATTAAAGCTTTAGTTTCTCTCCTACTATTATTTATATTATTACTTTCGTCACAAAGCTGTAGCGATGACCTTCACCTGTAGATATTTTTTCAGTTTCTGAACTAGCTTATAAAGTTCATCCTTAGTACTTGTTTCTTATTAGTGATAGATATAATTAATTGAAATATTTTACATTGCATTTCTCCCAAATTTCTTCTAATCCGTGATCCCGCTGCTTAAGATGAAGGATTCTTCCACTTTTTGAGACCCGTCATTACCTAGTTTTTAATTATAACTCATGATTCGGATGCCATCCATTATCTTATTTATAGATTTTTTAAGTTGAGGTTAACTAAATACTATCATCCCCTTCTCCATACAAGAAAGAATTTTCATCGGGGATTTTCTATCGTACTATTCGTATCTTCTCTACGGGTAAAACTTGGGGGTTAGTTAACAGCGGCGTGCTTATAAACTCTGGTTATTTATTCGTACGTTTCATGCAGTCACGCGCTTTCCTAATAAGAGCACTAGCGTGTGGGAATTCTTAATGAAAAAATAGTTTTAAGTGAACAGGATTGAAACTCGGATCTCCCAATTAAGGGCAACGTGTAGATCTGAGTTCGAATTCGGCAAAGTGATATTATAAATATTTTAATCTAAAATTTACACAAATTATGTTTTACGCGTTAAGCCTCCACCGGATTCCCACAGTGCAATGCGTTGTTTAAGCGTGCCGTGCGTGCTTTAGTCTTGTTTAGAACGAGGGTCTGGAGTTTAATATGTAATAAAAACTAAATGGCAATAATAACGCTACCGAGTGGGAGATTATTGCTTACACCAGATTGCTAGGCTCCCTCCCACATCCTCTCTCAAGCGTTCAAACTTGGCTCAAGGTGATGCGGTTTCTTGCGGACAAATCCCTTCACGAGTGGTAAAACGTTAAGGTCAAGGCCGCCTAAATTTTTCACGTGAGACCTTGAGGAGCGTGCGTAGAGTAGGGTGAATTATCGGGATGAGAAGGGGAATCCTTTCTGGTTATCCTGGACACAGCTTTCCGCATGTTCCGAGGAAGAAAACACGTTGTCCGGTACACATCTCCCCCCCTCCCCCCCCCACGCACTCCGCTGTAACATCTAACGCTTGCCTTGACATTTCTTTTTTTATTCATTCATTTCGCCGATTTCATTGTTTACGTGAATTCGGGAAGCGTAGCCGCGTCCAGTGTCGTGTAAACTTGAAAATGAATGCGGACCATCCCCACTCTCCTCCCCGTATCTTCTTGCCACTTTCCCCTTCCCAATATTTTGTTTTCTGTCGAATTTTGAGCGACCTATTCTCACCCCATTAGGCTGCAAGAGGACGGGTGAAAATTTTATAAAGACTGTAATTTTCGTCGGATTGCGATATTATTTTGCGGTTCTTTGTTTTCGCTATCCATGGGATTTCGTGTCAATAATTCATTGTGGTATTCATTATTTGTGTGGTGACCTTTACACATTTTTGACCTGAATCAAACATCCCAATAGGATTGCAAAAATTAAAGAGATTTCATATAACTGTATCTTGAACCCACTGAATGTTTACGTTCTAAGAGAATGACTTTATGTAAATACAGTATTTACACGTTAAAGCAATACCAATTGAAAACAAAGTTTCCAAAAAAATATGCTCGGGATTTATGGCTAAAGGATAACATATTGTGCAACAGCCACACGAATAGTCTCATTCATGAAATCATTTTGGAATCTGAACCATGCATTTTGGATTGGAGTTGGAGCATTTTGAATCTTGTATAATGGAAGAATAATTTAATCAATTGAAGTCAAAGTAAACCCAAATGCATAATGGGATCCTTCGAGTTTATCACAGACAATATAATGTTATTTATGCACTTCCACGCCTCTTCTGCATTTTATCCATTTTCGATGCTTTAGTGCTGTCAGCCTTCTGCGCCCGCATTTTATCACCTATGCCACTCCATATCTCACTAAATAAGTATTTCTCCTTTCTTTGGAGGGCGTGCAATCAATTTCCTTTTCTGTAGTAATTCCTCTGCAATAAAACTGTTTCTATGTGCACTCACTTAAACACTGCTACATAAATCACGATTGAAGGTTTTTCCAGACTGGCATAAAAAATACAATCATCTTAACAAAATGCAGATACACTATGAATACGGGCGTGGTAGCCCAGCGGGTACAGCACTAGGCCACTAACCGGAGAGTACGGCTTCAATTCCAGGTGACGCATCTGGAAACCCTCACCTTCACTCAAGCTGTGTGATCCTCAGAAACCGAAGACTTCACTGTGCCGCCTGCGGTTCCCCAGGATGGCCTGGTACCCGAAGAATCACACTGCTTGGGTGAAGCTGAGGGCGTTCAGAGGTTTCGCTCGGTATTGAATCCGGGCCCTCCGATTAGAAGTCTAGTTCTCTACCCAACGGATTACCATTCCCTTTGCGAGAGAGAAGCTCCAAAAATGTCTAATAAACATAAATTGATAAAAAATCAAGATTATTAGGATTAATGTATTATAAATAGATTAATGTAATTAGTCAGAGGTTTCACCTGTTTATATCTGTGTCCGACGAGTGTTTGTTTGTGGTCTTACGACTACGTGCTTAACCTTCGCCCTCAACTATATACTGATACTTGATAAATGCCGAAGACCCCCTGAATGCCATAGTAATTTATATTAATCTATAAAAACTAAAAATATTTGATTCCACAATTATCTTGCGGGATTAGATTAAGTTTTTTTAACATTGAAAGTATTAGCATATTTTATTTTAAGCAGGTAGGCTTGGTAAAATTAGATCAGAATAGAAAAATGCTTTTATTACTATTCACACGTTTAATAATTGGCACATTGGATTCGAGGGCTCAAAAGTGTGAATTTCTTTGAAATCTCTCTACGAAACACTTTTTCTTTTTCCTGAAAACGAAAATTTCTTCCGAACTTGGAATTTTGAATTGCAGTGGCAAAAATTCTTGGATTGGACGAGTTCTGAGATCATCAGGTGTTCTTTTCATATTAGGATTCTAGGGAGTTGACGCTTCGAATCGAAAATTTATCAACCTAAACTAGGTCGAAGTCCAACGAGGAGACTTGTTGGTGCCTTAGCCGTCGAGTTAACTTGAAGTCCAGGTGAGAGAAAAGAAACAATCACGGTAAGGGGTAATCGAAGGAAGTTGAAAAGTTTTAACGATATCCGAAAAAAAAATGGAAATGCAGATGGGAACTTCTCCTTCAAAAATATAGTCCATCGAATATTTTGGCAAAGATCCAAATTAATACCAAAGCTTTAGTTTACTTATTTCCAGGATATAAATTAGATATATTAAAGCAAAGTCTAAACTTATAATGAATCACAAATGACGAGTACTCTCTCGGCCTTTTACGTTTAAGTTTTCTTAAGTCACTTTCAAAATGAATTTAACTTCATTTTTAAAAACCGATAGCTTTCCCAATTAAGTTAAATGTAAATTCTCATGTCCCATTCTGTGTAATTTTCTCAATTGTAGTATCTTAAAAATACTTTTCGGGGCTGACATAAAAATAATGATAAAGGCATAACAAATTCCAAAATATTTTCGATAAAATTTTCGATTTGGAGAACGATTTTTTTATAACGTAATAGAGATAAGGACCATGTTAAACCAAGATGCAAAATTTAAATTTACTTTAAAATATTCATACATTAGTCTTAAAAGCCTTTCGTAACTTCCCATTTGTAAAATAAGACTCATTGAGCTAATTATATGTTAACTCCTAAAATTTCAATGGTTTTTACACAAACATGTTTTTTTTTTAATTTTTTCTTTTTACTTTGTATTTTTCCACAATAACATAAAAGAAAACACGACCGATTTCGACGATAATCGTCATCATCTGGTCTTAAATTATTAAACTTAAAATATTGAAATATTAAGAACTATGGTCGTCATTCTTCATTTTTTAAAGTTTTTATAAATACCAAATTAGTTTTT
>LYUA01003599.1:36752-47734 GCA_002093875.1 Calopteryx splendens
TCAACCAATCTTCGGATTGAAAGACATGTCATGTCATATCTATTTTTTGCAGATTTCAGTGTGTAAGTTTCCATCTCCGTAAATTGTATCCATCGATAATGAGCAATAATGGACAGTGTGCGAGAGAACACCACTAACTCAAACGATGATCTAGGTGAAGGATCCACTGAAGCCCCTCCAGTGGGCGATTTATGCGTGAGTATGCGACGGATAAGGAAAGGACGGATATCCTGTGGTTAGCCTGAAATTGATCCATATAAGGCCCTCGGAAACCTAATTCGGTCACGTAAGTCTATAATGCCCCTATAATACGATTTCATAGCGTGTTTCTTGACTTGGAGCGACTAAGGAGAAAAATATTCCAAAACTTTTTAAATATCCTTTAAAAGATAGAGTTGGAAATCACAGAAAACTTACTGAGGCTTACGATCCAGCATGAATTAAATTAACGAGTATTCTTGTCATATGCGGTCTACAGCCATAATCAAACTTTCGTGCATGATCAACAGCCAAAACAAAGATCCAGATGCAACCAATAGGGTATTCAATTAATTGCTGCGCTGCGATTTCTTTATAGATACGAATAAAAACATAATTAATCCAATCTTTAAGGATTGATATGTTTTCTATGGACCTTTTTACTGTACAATTCGAAGCATGGAAACTACTGTCGCATTCCTAAAAGAAAAGAAGCTAATAGAAGATGATCACAGGCTTCCTTGGCGTGCCATGTATGTGGAGGAGAAGCCAAATTTTATAAAAAAAGAACAAAATATCGAGATATTGAACGCGTTGTTATAAAGTGCGTAAAACGTTGTTGCCAAAAGACGCAGTCCTTGAGGTGAGGAAACAATTTCCTCATCTAAATTAACATACATGGACTTTGGAACAGCAGATTTAAGTTATCCAAAATTTTGGAATTGAGTTATTAGTGGTGTACGGAGATCGATCAGAAGATAATTGAAAAATCGTTAAGAAAATTCAGGGAGCCTCTGACGATATTTTTTCCCCTACATTTTTGTCGGAGAAACGGTGGAGATATAAATCACAGTAATCAACCCGAAGGTTGGTTAGGTATGGTGGAGGTTAAAAACAAAAATGAGTTAGCGTTTCTGCGAGATATACAAGATAAAACAGTTTATGGAAGATAGTTCTTATTCAATTAAACTTATAAATGGATTATAAAAATGCTTAAAATATCGCCCGACTAAAAAGTATTATTTAAATTAAAATATTATTATTCTTTCGTTGTAGGCTACAACAACCTGTAGACCGCACACGACATGAATACCATAACGGAATGAATAAGAGCCAAGAAGCACCCAGCAAAAAGGGAAAATATAATGTGCTTTGAAAATGATGTGAAGTAACTGATAAGTGACGTTTTGATAGTTTTCATAAGTTTTAATCATACTCCTATTATTTAACAATGTTTTTAACAATTTAATTCAACTCTGAAGATGTAAGGCACCGTTCATAAATTAAGTGACTTCATTTTTTTACCCCCTACAGCCCTCATGAAACACAACTTGGGCAACGAAAAGGCGAGCACCCCCTCCCCTTCTGCCCTCTGTTACGTAATATCACTTAAAACTTGTGTACTTTAAAATTTTGCTTTTTTTATACATGATTACTTGAAATTGGAAAACTAAAGGCGCATTCAGACATGGGGAGATAATATTTAATAAAAAGCTTCAGAGTCATCATAAAAATAAATAAGGTAACCGTTGGACAGTAAAAACACTGCAAATATAAATGTTGGCAAAAATGAATTGATGATAAAAGAGATAAAAGTATTTTTGTGCGTCTGTCAGATGCAGAAAGATTATATCAAGTCGTGAGGTCTTTGATGCGGTTGACAGAAGGATCTCGGTTTTTGAAGATATTTTTAATTTTCTTTGCGTCATGAAAAGTACCTAATGTCCTCTTTTCTCTTACTCTTAGCTCTCTTTAGTCTATTCTTTAGTTTTACCTCTAGACTCTTTAGCATAGGCCTTCTAGAATACTAAATTCACGTCAAGGGACACTGTCATCGTACGAATGTTTAAGAAAAAACTAACCACGCACGAACGCTATGTTGCGCAGCGTATGAAAAAAAATGTACACAGTCACAGTCCCGCTTTCTTACTATTTCACTGAATGTTACGCAAAGAAGAGTTAACACGCCTTCCCCTGATCATCGTAACCGACAGTAACGTTCGGTTCCCTTCCCCCCCCCCACTCAACTTCATCGCTTTACGCAGCTTACGGACGACCCCTAAGTAGGCCAAAGGTTCACCACACAGGAACAAATGCTTAGCGCTTGATCAAAACATGAAAATCAGTTTATTATAATTTGATTCGCGAGTATAAATGTGATGCGCGGAGAAACCGTACGACGATGTCAGGCATGTTTTCGTAAACCAATAAGATGTTATCATTTATCCAATATTGAAGGAGGAAAGAAAACCGATAGAGCGGAAATTCAGGACGCCTCTCCGCGAGAGCTATGCTTTATGAACCACATATCTTCATTGGATTATTATGCAAGACTGGGCTTGGGATCTACGTGACATCAAACCCAAATGAGGAATAGATATTTTGACTTCTACTCTGCGTGGCATTACCTAGATAACATTCCTATCCCCAGGAATGCTTACGAAGATGTATCCGCTCACTTTTGATCAAAATGAAGCATGTTCGCATTCATTCCAATGGAATGCAATATGCGTTCCCGTCATTGTTTGACGGAGAATCATTTTGTGCCCCTTCTTAGATGAATGACGATGAAGGCACTTTTTTAGAAAGTATTCATTTCACTGATCTGCCAACGAAGGCAAATATAGAAATAGCTAATACTCTGCAATTAGGGGTAGTCTGGAATCTATGTGGGGGTAGTAAGGTAGAGATAAGCTTCCAACTCCCGAGAAAGATGGTTGTTAAAACGAGCTCACTACTGAAAAGCAGCGGAGAGATTGGAAACTAAAACGTACCCTTGCCCTGGCCGAAATTATTAGTCATATAATTCAGTTTCATATAATCCACGAATTGCAGACTTTAAAAAATATTTCATTTAGTTCTACTTCAAATATATTTTATATGAGATTATGAATTCAACAACTAAGTAGTTATAAGTTAAGTATATAGTTATAAACATTCTTTAAATCCCTAATAAAGTAGATTCTGCATTTAACAGACGCGTTTGAAACATACTGTGTATGTGTTTAAACCCAGAAATACTTGTATTCATCTACGCATTATTATGATTTCTTTTTTCATGATTTTGCGATGGCGTTATTCTATTTTTTAACAGTATAAATTATGACAATTCTCACCATCTAAACATAGTGAGTGCTTGTGGTTTAAAATTCAGTGATAGTTATACAGAATTTCCGTCTCAATAGGGAAACTTGATCTATGAAAGATTATATCCATTGTGGCTTGTAAACTATACTTAATATATATTCTATATGGGCATAATCTATCATAAAAATGAATGCATCCGAATGTAAAATAATTTACTTTAACGAAATAATACCCATGTGCGTCTGAGATTTACTTAAACTAATCGCGTAACTATATTCATAGGCTTTGAAAAACGGATTTGCATTGTAAGTAAACTATAAGTAATAAATAAAGGTTAAATTTGCAATTAATATTGTATAAACTCTAAATAGGAAATGGCATTTAGAAAAATAACCGTTTTTTTCCCAATTTAAGTTCAATGAAGGTGTAAACGCTTTGCAATACGTACTTTATTTCACACATACATCCTCCGATGCTATCAAACCCTGTATTGCTCTCTTGAAAAGTCGTTTCATATAATCAAAAAGTGAATTATGAATTAAATATTGAATTTACATGCGCATAAACTTAGAAGATATTCAAATTTTTACCACAGAAAAATGCAATATTGGCACCGTTGCCAATGTCTCACTTTGGAAAATATCTTTGAGTATTTAAAAGAATCGTACATATTAATTTATACTAAATTCCGTTTATTCACGTAATAATACTGGCAATGCCTGTTGAAAATGGCATTGTATTCTTTAATATTTTTCAAATTATGTAAGTGTTTGAATATCGATACGCGATTTTTTAGTAAAATAATTAATTTTTGAAATAATTACACCATTTCTCCATATTAATATTGCAATTCACAACAAAAACGGATGAAAGAGATAGAAAATTGAACTGTAGCAAGTCTGAGATGGCTAAAGTAGAGGTAAAGTTTAAATTCTCAAGCATTTTTGCTATGTGAAACGATAATTGAAGTGAGCAAATGTGTTTAATCCATTGTCTAGATCAATAAATAAAATGTTATTTTAAGTGACCCTCAGATTAAAGTGTTAATACGGAAGGTGTCACGACACAGCGTAACGATACACTAAAATGGACTGACGAAACCCATAAAGTTGAGAACAGTCATTTTTTTCAACAATATGCCCTACATGCGAAAGTTCGAAGGTAATTTTTTAAATAATTTTAGGTATAAAAATATTATGTGTTAACTATTTGAAATAGCAGTAATCTAGACGGCAATAAAAAATTAACTAGTTTATCCATCATAAGGACTGGATTAAAAATTTTTGCACAAATTTTGTGGTCAAATCGTTATTGCAGACAGTTGAGGATTTTTTCCGAATCCAAAATCACCCGTTTTTCACTTAAAAAAAAACTTTGACGCAGTGTGTAGTTCTGTGCGATTACAGGGAAAAAAGAATTCATAACAGGTACGTACGTACATAATTTTTAAGCTATGGAACTGATTTCCCGAGAAAATATCCAACTGGCTGCAATTATTTTTTTTCAAATTAAGAAGTGGTTCATAACTTTAACTAAATTTATGTATTTAACTTCAATTTTAAGATTTTATTTTTTCAAGATCTTCCACTCTGTACTTTTCGTTTTTTTTTAATTTTAGGCTTTTAAATTTAGAACTTCGTTCGGCTCAAACATAACTATATTAAAACGAAGTACGCATTTAAATAATGATGAGGTTAAGTAAGGCATAAGGAATGCATAGTTTTTAAAACGTAGGGATTTGAGTTCTGGAAACATTGCTATGGAGGTATTTTGCTTCATTTGCACGCAACTTTTTATTTTTTTTCCTAGGGATGGCGCGATCGAATATAGATCGCACGCCAACTAATTGGAGCAATCCCTCTTCCGTGAGGGTCACTGCTACATTTTTCATTCACCCCAGCTTATTACTTCGGTAACGTTGGAACGGCTATAGGAGACGTGCATTCTTGAGCAATCTAAAGGTTATTCAGCACACACAAAAAAAGGGTTGATAAGGTAAATAAGTGCCCTCGCAGGAGGTGGCCAGCAGGGGGGTTGGAAATAGAGGATGGAGAGAGAGAGAGGGGATGAAAGGGGATTACGAATGAAGGAGGGTGGTCTGGGAGGAGGAGGATTTTGTCAAGGGGGAATTTGCCATTTTTTGGGAGGGTGACAGGGGAAGGAGGAGGAAAGCGAAACGGAAATAAGAAAAAAATGCAGGGATTGTGGGATTGGGAGTGTGATAGGATAAGGGAAACCCTGACGAGGTATCCCGTGTCACTTTTCCCCACACCCTCCCTCCCACGGCCTCGCACGGAATCGTGAACCTCTCCACATAACATCCTCCCTCACCCTCCCCCGCAGGGAGAGAAAAAAAATAACAATAACGAATCGATGACAAAAAGAAGGGAAACGGAAAGACATGGCATTCCCCCTTTGACGATCCCAATCCTCTATTTGACGGGCGACGGTGTCCCCACGCACAAATTACAATCTCTCATTAGCGCAACGAAGCACTTTTAATGGTCTTAAGGCATCTTCGACGCTCACATGCGTATTTTGACAAACCAAAATTTGTAAATTTGTGTTTCCACGGTAAAAATATGTCCGTTGCAAAAGTTTTTAAAGTTTTATAAATGCCGTTTTAAAGGATGAAGGCATTTCAATATGATTCGTACTATTTCCGCGGGTAGTTAACTACTCGCCGAAAAGCCTACTCACTGCGAAAAACAGTCGTCCCTAAGGGTGTATGTATATTTGCGAAGAAACGCAAACATTCATATTTCGGCCATTTGACTGTTTTGCAAACATCAGGAGTGTCCGAAGAAAAATTTTCGTCATTACATTTGAACATTCAAAATTTTTTTAGTCATCCCCATAATTATTTACGAACCAATTCTTGCTTCTATGGAAGAGACCGGGCATGCACAAAGTGACTCGGAAAAATCATATTTAGTATTTCTCTTAGACCACTTTTTGATTGTTTCCTTTGATTGTTGATTGTTCCTTTTACGATTTTTAATAGTTTTTTCCCATTTTAGCTTCGGTTGCAATGGTTACGGCATTTTTTTTATTGTCTAACATTGATTATTACATAAATTGAACAACATACTTCCTCAGCAGTGGAAAACCGTCAAATCACTGGATTACCAACGCCATTATGGAAGGCAAATCATACCTCGTCGTATGACCCAAGGAAGGAAGAGGTCATAACTGACATTAAAAAATGGTGACATGTACATTGTTTTTATTTTAAATGTTTTTTTACCCCCAATTTGTCAAACCTTAACCTCTTAAGAAATTATTTTAATAGGTGAAGTGGTTTCGTTTACGGATGTTCAAGGAACTTTGAGCAGAGCTTGAAAGCTGAAATTCGTTACGAAAATGCTTGTAGAACAAAAAAACTAGGAAAATTGTAATATGTATAATTATTTATACGGGGGAATTGTTTTTACCCTCACTGGTCAAATTTAAACTTATTAAAAAGAAAAGTATTGAATTTAGTTCCGAGACTTATTGCTTATCTAAATAACATGAGTTCAAGATAAGGATCCGGGAGTTTCAGTCCGAACAACTGTACGGCTCTAAGAACCTGGAATGGGATTGGAACGCTGTTCAATGTGAAGGGAGAAATGGGAGTGAGGTAAAGGATTATCTATGAATTAGAAGGGAATGTTGAAATTGACATAAAGCAAATAAAATCAAATTAGTAATTTAAAAAAATATAAAAAATAAGTAAAAAATGTGCATATAAATAAATAGATTACGAACCCATAGTTTAAAAAGAGATGGTTAAGAAAATTCAAAATTGAAGTGGAGAAGGTAAAAAGTGAAGCAATTGAGTATTTGAAATTGCGCTAATAGCAACAACAATAGATAGGAAGATTTTTCATTGACGGAGAAAAATTGGCACCCTATTAGAAATTGAAAAATATTTGTGAATGGACCATAAAGTAAAAACGATACCAGCTGAGTTAAAACCACTTCTACTTCAGTATGAATCGATTCCACAACCTATCACCTGAAACTACCCAGTTTAGCGAGAACGGTGCCAGATGTTGGATGAAACAAGAATTAATAAACAGAAACAAGAAGTATAGAAAGTAAAAAGAAATATGAAATAAGTGGAAAAAGTACCTAGTAAAGAGCTACGTTCTTGTACGTGAAGCAGGAGGTTAAATTTGCAAACACATTTTTGGACACCTTTCTCACTGTATATTTAAAAATTAAAAAAAATAAAACAAATATTATCAATAGGTGATTTCTGTCTATGACAATTAATTCAATTTATTTAATATCCCCCGTTATATTTCAAAGGGTATTTCAGCTAGTCTCTTTTATAATGCTGAATTGGCAGAATGCAGTATGCCCGGCGGCAACAGAATTTAGTGACAAGCGTCACGAGTTCGATATTCCACTGTTTTTCGGCAGAGCATTTTCGTTTTGAGCGAGGCGAGATGACATGAGTTCACCTTTAGATTCGGACCTTCTTTTTTCTACCTCCATTTGGCTTTATTTTTGAAAAATGATTTCACGAACATCCATATGGAAAGTACGCGGTAAATGGATTTCATTTTCTAGACACAGTAACGCGCAAGAATCTGCAAACAACGCGAATCAGAATGCAAATTCTAAAAATAAATACCAACGAATGGAAGTGGTGTTTCCGATTCGAATGCTGCTTTTAATCTTTGTAAGGGACGTGTATGGAATGATGTAGAGTTCCCGCTTGAGCGTGACGCGCAGTAGCATTTCTGTCCAGGCAGGATGAATATTAAGGAAAAAATGAAACATACCTCTAAATCTTCCAAATCAGTATTTCTGAAATAATGTTGACCAGACTAAAATACGCTTTATGCTCACGGGTTTTAATTCCATCTAATGCACGATAGTTTAATTTCCTCGCGATGACCGTACATTATTATTGATGGTACTGCGACATTGCTTTGGTAGCTAGTGGGAAAATTATAAAAGTATCGTAGATATTTAAAAAAAATCAAATAAATCGGTATTATGTTTTTCATCGTCGCACTATTCTTTTGTGTGTGTGTTAAATGGCCCATAAATAGCTCGTCTTTACCCCCAGCGTTTTCATAAACCGCTTCCATTAGGAAAGAGTCAAATGCACTGTTTATTTCTCTAAAATAAATTAAATATACTCGTACATTACGATCTTCTAATTTAAATTCAAATAGTATTTGTAGGTAAAATATATGAGAACCTAGATCCAATATTTTATTGCAGAGAAAGCCTGAAAGCGGTTTTTCGCTCTCATGACACAAATATACACTACTGAATCTGCATAATCAATAAGTAATAACTTTTATTCGCCATTCTTGTGTGCTGGGTATAATATGGAAGGAGAATAAGGGAATAAATAACAAATGAGGAGTGTGATATTAAATAAATTAAGCACAGTAAAGTTATACGGAAATAGTTTTAAGAATCAGATAGATAGATATACATACTTCTGGAGATGAGAGAAAAACGAACTTTTTCATTTCATTATTAGATCTTTTATACAAGGTGGTTTTGGACTTGGATCCATTAAAAATCCATAAAAAATTAAATCAGTGCTTATAGAAATTTTGTTACATCAGACGGAATAATTTTTAGTGTTTGATTTTAGAAGAAAGTGCTAAACCGCGTGCCAGATGTAACTCAAATAAGAATCATTCATTGATTTTTGCAAATGTTTAATGCTAGATACTAGAATTTAAATTATATCAAATGATACACATATTAGAAATAAATTATATCACTTGAGATATAAAATGCATATAAGTAATTCATTAAGAATGCTTACACTCAAAAGCACAATACTTGAAAAGTGGCATGTATTAGTTATGTTCATTGCATTTTTTATTATGTCATGAAACCCAGTTTGTCGAGTTAAGTTTGCAACAATTCGGCTGTGTGTTTTGAATATCTCGTTGGCTGTGCTTAGTTTTCGTAAAAATTATATCATAGAGAAATCCATTTATTCAGTTATTCTAAAATCTTCTGAGTTTTTCATAATTTTGATGCAATATTTACAAAATTAAATAGCAAAGGTGTATCTATAAATGAAATTAAAATTTATATAAATGAAAATTGCCTTATTTTCAGTAACTAAATAACTGAATAACGGACAAAACTTATGATCTCATCACAAGTTGGTTTATTCAAAATTTGTGTAAGTTAGCTGTAAGTTGTTAAATGGTACTTTTGTCACTGTTTCCAGATTCGCAAAGCCATTTCAAAAAAGGTCCAAAGAATATTATTTACCATAGGAGATTCCATTTACAAGTTAAAAGTAGAATAATGACACACCCATTCTAATAGTTTCATTGTACTTTGATCGGCACCCCAAATTTCTTCCCAATGAACTCTAAATGAAATCTGTCGTATGTGAATAAAATTAATGGAAACGAAGGAAGTGAGAACTCAAGGGGGAAATTATGCATGCTACATATAGTCGTGATAGTGTTTTAGTAACCGTACAAAACCTACCTTTGGAAGTTAGATTACCTATGACGAATGCTTTGCGTAATCAGAGATTTAGTGAGCGCTCATTTAAAGTTCTCAATCAAATTTTGTGATCTCACGGCAAAAATAAATGTCAGTTAACCAGAGAGACTGGATCAAACAAAAACGTTTTCTTATCCAAATAGAGATTGTAAGAGGCAAAAAAGAAATTGTATTCCCATCACTTCTACAATCCAAGCAGTGCCCCCGTTTTTTTTTTAAATGAAGTAGTGGTCCACCCACCGGATTCTGCGCATCCAGTTCAATCTATCTCGATGGTATGAGATAAAAGTTAGCAGATAATGAAAAACAATTCCACTGGTCAAAATTACTGAACCGAAACAATATACATGTGAATATTCTTTTGAACCTTTATCGTTACGCAGATTACGCGCCCCCTGCTTTCAATATTTCCCCTTGAATCGATACTGTATTCTGTTCCAAGTTTTCTTTTAGAAGGTCCGGCGATGACAAATGTGTAATAGTGAGTGGAATTCTGTGCGTGTAAAGATATACGACTTGTTCGATCAGGTTGTTTAGTTCGAAACACGCCCTTTGAAAACCTGCGACGGCGTTCGTTATTTTGATTTAAAATCGTGACCTCTGTCCATAAATAT
This sequence comes from Calopteryx splendens, assembly GCA_002093875.1. Lineage (NCBI taxonomy): Eukaryota > Metazoa > Arthropoda > Insecta > Odonata > Calopterygidae > Calopteryx > Calopteryx splendens. The sequence continues at coordinate 47,141 of LYUA01003599.1, forward strand.
CAGGGATAAAATTGGACCACGGTTGAATACGGCATAGGACCGAAAAATATCGTTCGTTCGGGGAATAAAATTAAGGACTCATCGAGCATTATCGATCCTGTAATTGAGGATCTGCCATTTCCTGGTGATGGGTTCATTCGGCCGAACAGTGAAAAATCTGCCTCACAGAACATCTCCGACACACAAACTGACACTATTTGTTAACGAAATGTGGGTCATGCCTTCATTTATTTGGAAATGCCTGAACGTAAAGCAAGTAATAAGTTTGGCTTTTTATCCAGTCATTAAGTTCCAATTCCTAATTACGCCCGTCGCACCGAAGATTGACGGCGACGTGGGCATGATGCCTGCATGCGACGTTTTTTTTCTTTGATTCGCCAAATTCGACGGCAAAGGTCGAAAATACTTCAGTGATGAAAAATATACTCCCCCATCGAAGCGTAGCTAATGGATGCATGGATTAAATACCGAAAACCGTTTTCAGGGCCGCGTCCTGGAGGAAACGCGTCGCCCTTCGTCGTTCTTTTGTTTCCGACGGGAAGATTTTCCATCATTAAAATAGGTATTTGTTTCTTTTCGAGTTCATCCGGGGAA